>VDFB02389491.1:0-19648 GCA_007258455.2 Sequoia sempervirens | reverse complement strand
AATCATATTCTTTTAAGCACTTTCCTGATTGGAAGGTTGAAATAGGTTTCCCTGCGGCAGGGTACATTGGAAAAGAAGACTCTGCATGCATCTTCCCAGATAATGAAAACCTGTCCACTCCATCTGCCAGTTGCTTTCCTTGATCCCTAGATGAGATCCTCCCAACCCCTCCTCCATCTCCAACAATCATCTCACCAAGTAGACCTGCCTTACTAGCAGAAAAATCTCCTTTGAAGGGTGGCACAGGAGGTGTTTGCTCACTCATCAAATTAAAGGGCGACCATTTGGTACAATTCTTTCCTTCATTGCTGTCAAGCCAAGGGGGCCTTGTAGCTGAGAAATCGCCATGTGCCAGCACTTTCTCTGTGATATGACTCTGCACTCTAGAAGAGACACCATGGTCAATGCTAAAGTTTGGAAGTTTGTTCCCAACTGATGAACTTCTGAATGGCCCATCCATGTGGCCTGGAACAGTTTCCTGCCTCATAGTTCTCAGAGGTGGTGGTCCACTAAACATTTTTGCCTGTTCACTCTCCCATCGATCAGCAAGTTCTTCCACAGTTCGTGTTTTCAAAAACTTAAGTTTAGGATCTCGCAACATAGCATCCCAATTGCCCCTACCATGCCTTCGTACTCCAGTCCACAAGGCATCCAATTCATCTTCACTCCAGGGTTCCAAGGTCTCCCGTCTTTTGTGGGAATGCATTGCATACTCATCCCACTGGCTAGTTGTGCCTGAGCTCATTCGAACAGTATCTGTATACCTATTACCAATACTAGCAGATGATCCCATATCTCTGGCATATGAAATATAACCAGAAGTTAGCCCATATGCAGATGTCACTACTCCCCTTGCAGGCACAGCTGGTTGAGGATTATGTAATGTGTCATTTCGGTGTGACCTTATATTAGTTACTGAAGTGACAGCTGGCAGATCTTGCAGCGGATCATAAAAATTTTCAATGTTCAATGGTGATGAAAACTTTGGGAAAACATGATGATGTGTGGTAGTTTTAACAGTTGGCAATTGCGATTGACGCTTTTCATCTAAAGGAGTATGCAGCACAGGAGCTTTTCCATGAGGGACAGACTTGCTAACATCTGCAATGGAATGTATATATGGAACCCTCCCAGGAAGGAAACCTGATGGTGAGACAACCTGGTTAGCAGCAACATTGGGTGGTGCCTGTACATCACACAATAAGATTATTTAAATAGCAGTAATAAGGAAAAGGCTTCACAGAATACCACAGTTTCCAGTACTCTATGTATAATTCTGCTATATAATTCTATTTATTTGTAATCATATATTTGAGTTGTTTCTTTGAATGTGTCAGACAATTATAATATCATTCATTCAAAAAGGTAGGCAATATCAGTTTCCTTATTAAAACAGGGAGGAAAAAAACACTACAGAGGGAGTAACACTTACCCAAATAAAATAAGAACGACTTTCTTGTCCAAGGCTCTTGTATTGTTGCTGCTGACTATCAACAGATTTTGCTGAAGAATTGTGCAAACTATTAGAAATGTCACCTATTCCATGCTTGTAAAGCATTTTTACTTCATCTCCCTCCTTGCCTGACAAGAATGGATTCAATGTCATCTCTGGTGCAAGAAAGGGAACCAGAACTTGTGCACTTTTTGCTTGAGATTCTGAAACTTTTGGTTCTTTGCCACTCACAGCAGTCTCCTGATGTGAAACTTTCTTGCCAGTTGATTTTGGCGAGAAGTTATAGTTTTGTGTCTTCTCAGGAACTGTTTCAAGAAACTGTTTCCAGCCTAAACCTGCCTGTGAGGTCTGCACTGACTCCACTGCAGTATAAGGTTGAAATGGGATCTTGTCAATTGCTAATGATTGCCCACTGGACAATGGCAAAAGTGGATTATGATTCTCCATTTTACTGCTGTTCAGTATGTTCAGCCCAGATGATGATGTAACACACTGCTCCACTTGAGGATGAGAGCTTGTACCTTCTTGTTTGCACGTTCCTTCCTCTTTACCCCTTCCATCTGTTTTTTTAGCCACGGTAAGATTCATGTCACTAAGCTGTTTCAATGGAAGACTACAATACAAATCAATACCTTGGGAATGACTATTATCTATAAATATTCTAGATCTCTCTCCACTGCCTTCTGCTGTACAAGCCATTTGAGAAACTTTAGTCTCTGCAAGTTGGTCCCCTGCATGTGTATCTTCAGGTTGAGTGTATCTACCAAGCAAACCCACAGCTGGGTATGATCTAAAACCATAATTTTTCAATAGGAAACTTTCTAACTCCTGTCTGTGGGCAATGCGTTCTTTCTGCCTAGCTCGAAGCTTTGCTCTGTTGATACCATAGGAAATGATACTCAGAACCAATCAATATAGTGATATGTATTCTCAAGTATCATATACAAAAAATACAGATTTCCAAAACAAAACAATTGTCTTAAAATTTAAAAAACTTAAAACTTACAATTTATTTTTCAACGCTCGACCAGCTGGAGTATATTCAGGTTCACAATCATCATTGTCTTCATTTCCACTCTATTCACAGATAAAGTACAAATAAGTATCAGGGTAAGCTACTTAATCAAAAAAGCATATACACCAACAGAACAAAAGCATTTGCAAGACCACATCAAGAATTTAGATAGACTGCCCCTCAGATTTGTGGCCTAATTGTAAGTTGAGAGGTGGTACAAAATTTTCTTACCACAGAAATGTAGGTTAAAACCCCCAAAACAGGTGTGTAAAAATCCTGGTGCTTGAAAATTTTGATGGCACAGAAATAGCCCTCATTAATTCTCCAGCTTCTTAGGTGAGAGATAGGTGATATATAAGCAACATTTTTAAAAGAAAGAGTCAAACATGCATACACTAAGTTTAAATCTGTTTTAACTAGTACATAAGGATGTTATTTTGACGCATTTAATGATCCTCAGTGTGTAGCTAGAAATAAAAGCAAACATGCCAGCAAGTCTCTGTAGCAAAACTCATGTTATTCCTCTTGAAGGAGCTACAAAAAAAAAATTAAGGCATAATTCCTCATTTATTATTTTGTATTCTCTGTACTAATTCTTTGATTCAAAATTATTCCTTGTTAACCAAATTGGAATTTAGTGCTACAATTTATTAGAATTTAGATTCCATGGCACTGCAAATTGAATTTGTTGATAGGATATTTGTCAACCAACCTTGGTCATTAGCAGAGACCCATCTTCCTCATTAATAGATAACATGATACCCCCACAACCAAGACTATTATGCAGAAGAAATTCTATGAAATATTGCAGGAAATTTGTGGTTATAGATTGATACATCTTTATATAAATTTAACTGAATAAAGCATTCACAGAGGCATGGGAAATTGAATAATACAACTAAATTATTAATCAGCCAACTGTACATTCTGGTCATGAAATAGTAAATAGACATGAGAACAAGGTAACCAGCAAAACATGAGATGCAAAAGTGCCTGGTATTGAATACAAAAATCTTCAGAGTAAAATTATCCATATAAATAATAAATGTTAAAAACTTAAAAGCAATTCCAACTCATAAAGAATAAAATACCTTAAGCATAAAACTAAAATAATTGCTAATACTAAATGGAAAAATCAATCCCCTGAAGACATGGGGTTGTGGGTACAAGTACAAGATTGGAGACACATTTGAAAATCAGGGTGTATGGATACACACACACACACACACATATATACACCATAAGATAGAGTATGGAGATGAGGACTGGGTCCTCATGCCAATAAAGGATTTTTCTGGTCAGTGAGAAAAGATGTATAAACATGCAATATAAAAAGTAGAACTGTATGTTGTTGAATTTTCACTTGCATTGGCTATGACCACACTCAGCAGAAGGGATATTATAGTATTATGACAGTGAAGAAAGAACAAGGCAGGAGTATGGTGCAGTGTATCATGTGAGATTTGCCTACGGCAGTTTTCAAAGATTTAGCCGCGAGAAAAAACTGGAGACCTAGCATTGGACCGGACTTTCCAAGCATGAGAACTCAATGCTTACTCTAACCCACTTGAAGCCCCTTCTATTTAAATTCCACATAGAAATTAAGGCACGGCTTAGGTCTGTCTCTTGTGGAAAGATATTCTTCTAACAGATCTTTGCAAAAAATTGTGCCTTTTGACATAAATTAGGACTTTGAACTCTCTTCTCCTTGATCAAGAAATGGATTTAGTTTTGTACTCTGTGGCATAATTTGGGATAGTGAACTACTTTTTTGATGTTGGAGAATAATCCAAGATGGATTGGGGCATCGTTGTGCAGGTTTTGGTTGATAGGAAGACATGAAGAAATAGAGTATTCTACCCATTTTGGCAAAAGTGACAATTTACAAACCCCACCCCCAAAAAAAGAATACAAAACTCTCCCCAAAGAGAGGAAAGATGGAGGATTAGACAGAGCCCCAGAAGTGTGTTGCCTCGTGCACCAGGGATGGAAGGATGAAACTGAAGGCTGATGAAAATCTATGCACACCAAACAACATTCCTGCCCTTTGGTAGTGATGAACCCATAGGTGCATGTCGAAGGTCTTCCTAATCGAAGGGGAATGAGGGAAGAAAACACAAAACATGCTTCTCTCGAATCTGTATGATGGTCCACATGTTAGTGATGAGTGGGGCCAAGACCAAATCAAGAGTCCCAATCCCAACTAAAAATGGCAACTGCTCAAAAGCAGCTGGAAAGTGATGTACAAGTGTCAAAGAACTAGTGCATGCCATGTAGCTAGCCACACTGCTCATACCATGAGATGTCCTACTGCAGGGAATCGCTATAAGTCCTCAATGAAGCATCTCTGTACTCTATCAAAGAAATAGATTAAGGAAGAATTTCAATGCATGTCATGTGACTACACTACTCATCCCACAAAATGTCATACTGCAAAGAATTACTAGAAGCCCTCAATGAAACGACTTTGAACTCTATAATTTCATCAGCAAAAGGAAGAATCACAATGTATTTCATGTGACTACACTGCTTATTCCACAATATATCTAAATTAGAAGCCTAATTATGAAGAAGTGGCAAAGTTCTTGAAGGTGGTGGAATCTTAGTGCAAGTCAAATGACTACACTGCACATCCCATGTCATGTCCTCATTTCCGGCGTGATCACCATTCAGTAGATTGATTAGCCTATTAGCCATTCCTGTAGGCTAATCCAATTGGAGAGGGAATGAGTTGTTGTACTTGTTCATATTTTGGCCATGGAAAAATAAGAGATAATTATAATATTATTCAGCCAAGGAGAAATTAAAATATTACTTTATTGCGCCTTTATAAAATATTACTACTTAAGTCACTTGAGAAAAATGACATCACATCGACCTAGGGTTTCATTGCTCCAAACCTAGACCTAGCCGTCTTCATTTGGAGGAGTCTAGAGTTTGTTTTGGCAGCCATCTACATCAGTATTAACATAAAATACATCTGACATCAAAGGCAGGGTTTGTGAGCATCTACATCAGCGATTTCTTACCATATATGTGATCATATTGAGCCTAAATGAAGTCACAAGCAAACGGGTATGTGGTAAACCCAATCTTATGGTTTGTTTGTATATTGTAGACACATTTTATAAGTATTTGCAGTCTGATATCATCTGTATCAGACCTGATCATCAGTGTACTCAGATCTGATATATTCTCAATAAAGTGGAGATTGCATGTGAAATTCTTGTTATTGGTTTATGCAAACATTTTTTTATCATTTCTATGTTTGTTGTGATCATTTTGGTATTGAAATCCATCGAGAATAAAAAAAACAAAACCCCAAAACTCAGAAAAACCAGATTGCATGCCAAGTGTTTGACAAAATGTCAAACAACCTAAACTGAAAAATCAGGGCAGAATAGGCAGGGGTTCTTACATCCCATGAACTACTCACATCACCGGTGTAAGTATAAACAAATGTAGATAGTGTCTCAGTTTCATCCACGCATGCAATGCTTTCTAAAGGAACATCATTGTCTTATGGAAGTTCAAGATCTTCATATAACTGCCTAATTTTGATCACGGCAGTGAATGGGCATACAATGTGCTCTATGTGATGTAGGACACCCTCAAAAACTGTAAAGACATATTAGTCTGTAGCACATATTAGTATGTGATGTAGCACATTTATGTTTATGGTCACTCGGCTTAGGAATGAATCCATGGAGATAGAGCAATAGATCCTACTCAAGGAAGTAATTCTTTATCCTTCTTTCCATGACAAATAGTTCCCTTTGTCTAGGGTGATGACAAAATAATGAAATAAAGTGCCAAAAAACATATTTGCAGACACCCTCCACCCCCTAGGAATGGAACTTCATCTTTGTTTATGATTACAAAATGCCCATGTGTAAAACCTTCCAAAACATGCGATGGCACTCTATAAGTTGAATGCTTTCACATAAATGCACCCACCCCTCCACCCGCCAAAAAAGAACTCAATTAAGAAACCTTTATTAAGTACAGTCAATTCAATACAAATATTATATTTGTTTATGTTTTTCAGGTTTTCAGAGGATCAAAAAAGGGACAACATATTGAAAATACAATTCCAGAATATAGAATGGAAGAAAATAAATAAGACCACTGTGAAGCACACGAAAATGCAAGCACTTTCAAAAAACAAGACCCAAAAAAGAATCTATTTAAGCAAGTTATGGCCCTTCAAAGGTCTCAAAATAGGAACTATGCAACACAAAGTATAAGAAAATGCGATTTTTGGTAAAAAGAGGCATTGTGAGCAGAAACTAATTATACCACTAGGAAGTGATTGGAAAACTAGCCCATTTCAAAAAAAGATGCTGGAAAAAACACCTCCATATGGCTAAGAAAATCTCCATCAAATTTCACTTCCCATATTCAAAAAGCAAATGTAAAGGAGTGTCCCTATGTAGGTGGCACCCCAATGGCTGGTGGGAAGGGGATGGTGGCAACTATTGGCTAAGGTGGTGCTCTGGTGGTGCAGTTGATTGTGGAGGAGTCAAGCAGTGGCAATGACTGCAAAGAGATAAGTGGCAGGGCCAAAGTGAGTCGTCAAAGTTTTATTGGGGCACCAACAAGATACAGGAGCCCAATATCAAAAGTGGACAAGGTCGTCATTGATGCCAAAGAGTTTAATGTGGAGATCGTTGGAATATATTGTCATTGATGTCAAAGGTGCTTAGTCAAGATTGTTGATTGTTGTCATTGATTTCAAAGATATATGGGAGATTGTTGCTAAGAAACAGGAATACATTCAAGACATTGTACTTTGGATAAGATGGAGAAATCGTTGATGATTTTGTGTTCAGTTTAATTATTCATTCAGTCAAATTTAATGCATCAATAATGCAAAGGCAGTGAGTATGATTTAAAAGGCAGCAGATCTAATAAAGAGCAGAGATGTTATAAAGGCTGACCAAGACAAAGACTATCAAGCATATTTAAATACCTTAATCGGCCAAGGTTAAAGAATATAAAATAAATATTAAAATGTGCAGAAATTAGTTTTAAAAGGAAGTGATTAATTTTAAAGTAAAGTGCAGCGATCAGATTTATGACACCAATTAACATCATTATGAGAAGGAAGCGATTTATTATAAATGAAGAGTGGTGTCCTGTTGTGACCTTTTCACACATCGCCCCATTGAAAATGGGGACCCCCAGTAGTTTGCTCCTTTTTAGGGTTTCATGAGATCATCATTTTGAGAGTTTTAGGTCAGTCTTTTGAGAGTCACCCAAGCCAACTAGAGAATCCAAGCCCAAATCAGTGCCTAAACGTCACAAAAGTGCTTAGAGAGTCCGGAAGACAAGGATCACCTGTGCTTTGAGTCAATTCTGACACTTCCCACTTTTTAGGGAATCTGCTTTTTCGCTTTTTGCTTTTTCATTTTTGGCATTTTTGGACCAAACTGGGTTCCCTATTTTTTAGGGATTTTGCTTTTTCTATTTTTAGAAAGTCAACCCTGGTCAAGGAGTCAATGTTACCATTTTTAGAAGCAAAATCAAGCCAAAAAATCGAAAAAATCATTGAAAAATCTAAGTAAAAATCGAAAAATCAAGCAAAAATCAAGAAAAGCATGGAACAGCAAGTTAAAAATCTGGAGAAATCAATGCAAAAATCATAAAAATCAGACCTCCAGAATGAGAAAATCTGAGAAAATCAAGAGGAAAAAGCATGCAATCCATGGAGAAATTTTCCTAAGTTTGGAGATGGAGTAACTTTCTTCAAGTTCGCCATGGAGATGGAGAATGGCAGAGAAATCTAGCAAGTCCGCCATGAATTGGTAAACATCTTGGCAAGTCCGCCCTTGCCATGGAAGGAGACATGGCAAGACATCCTCCAAGTCCGCCATGCCTTGGATGAGGTGATGGCAAGACCCTTTGGAAGTTCACCCCAGCACTTAGAAGAAATTAGCAAGACATGTTCAAAGTCCGCCCAGCCTAGAACAAGGGAGAAAATTGGAAATTCGCCTAAGTATGGACCCCTTTGAGAAAAAAAAATTCAAAATTTGCCAAGTATCGATACCTAAGGAAAATTTTATGAAGTTGGCTAAGTGGCAAAGAGGCTAGAAAGTCCGCCCAATTTGCAAGAAGGAAGAAAACAGAAAATTTGGCTAAGTATAAACATCTTGCCTATGCAATGTTACCTTGGGAGGAAAATATTCACAAAATTGACTAAGTATTTGACGCCTCCACCATGGGTAAAATGCCAAGACCTTGGAATAAAGGCAAGAAAGTCTGACTTTGCCTAGAGAAAATCGTCCAAGCAAGAGGAAAATTTTGATTTTGGCATGAAAAAAAAAAATGCCTAGCACAATATAAAGTTCGCCATGGCATAAGGAGAATAAAATTTGGCGTAATATTTGTTGGCAAAATAAGACATGGCGAAACAAATATAAAGTTCGCCTTGGCCAGAGGACAAATTGAAATAACTTTAAGAATAAATATTTAGCCAAGGGAAAATTTAAGTGGCCATGGGTCAAAATTGAATGGGTTGGAAATAAATTTGACATTTTATAATTTATTTCCGACACTTAGAAATATAAAATGCCTCGGACAAAAATGAAATTCGCCAAAGATGTCTTGGAAGAAAACTCATTGCACTAGGAAAGGACAAAATAAATAAAATTTCGCCATGAATTAAAACATGAAAAAAAATCGAATTTAATTTAATTGGACATTTAATATTTTTCCAAAATATTGAAAATAAAAGATAAACATCTAGCAAAAATCATTTTTTGGAAAATCAAAAGGATTTGCTAAAGGTGGCGCCTGGATAAACTTGCCATGGAGATTTTTTGAAAAGAATAGAAACTTGCCTGATTGAAGAGAAGAAAACAAATCGAAATCGAGAGAAAAGGATGCAGTTGCTAAAACAAATTGAATTCTTCAGCATTATAATGAGTTTCAGCAACTCATTTTTCACAAGCTCAACTGAAGAGAAGTTAATCTCTCGAAGTTGCAAGAAAAGTAAGGCAAGGTCGATTTTCTCAGTAGGAGAAGTAATTTTTTTATGCTGAGGAAGTAATTTTTGGAGAAATAAAATAATTCTTGGCTGAAAATCGAACTTCTCAGCAAGTTGGTGCACTTCTCCATTGGATTTTTTATTCAATTCTTTCAAGCTGAAATTTATTCGCAGCCAAAGGATATTCCAGAGGTTTGAAATTGGGTTGGCCAAGATTTTATTCTTCTTTCGTCTTATTCTGACATTCTGGCTAAATTCTAGCAAAATTTCAAGCAAATTCATTTACCTTCAGCTTGCTTTTTCGCTGAAATTCAATCTTTTAATAAGCTGAAAGTAAAATTTCCGAATAAAAGGCACGGGAATAAATTATATTCTCCGTATTAATGTTAATGTTTTTTTTTTTTACTATAGGTTAATGACCACACCAAGAGAATCATCAAAAAGGGTGCCGATGAAGTTCGCCAGTAAAGGGTTGCAACAAGAGTCAAAGATTATTTCTAAATGGAAAAATATCGTAGACACTAACCTCGGGCATGTAGACTTCACGGAGTTCAAAAAGAGAGTATATGGACATGCTAGATTGCCAAAACCAATTGCCAGACGGATGGTGAGGAATGGAATCTTCCAAGCAGCCGGATTCCCACCTACAATAGAATGTGCCAAGTTGATGGTAGAATGCGCCATTCATTATGATGCACAGGAGAGACAAATTGTTGCACCTAATGAAAGGATTCTAGCTCACCTTGGCGAAGTGGCAATACAAGAGGCATTTGGCATCCCGACACACCACCGAACCGTCTATAAGACCAAGGAGCATGCCAAAGGTTGTATGATGGCCAATCTGAATTGTGTGCCACAAATATTAATAAATCACAGTTGGAGAAACCTAGACTATCTACCAAGAAAATGCCTAAGAGGCTGCGTCGGACAGATTTTAAGGAGGATTATGGAGATATCACTCTGATGTTGAATAGGATAGCTGGCAATCCACAAGGTGCATATTTTGAGACGTGGATGTATTATTTTATCGATGAAATCGCCTCTGGCATAAAGATGTTCAACTAGGCCCGGATGATTAGTGACAATCTCCACAAACAGTTATTCAATCTGGAGAAGACAAAGTCTTTCCACATGAGCTCATATGTCATTTATTTGTTGGCCAGAATGTACAGATACTCAGGACTTATATGCAAAGGCAAAGTAGGAAATGGTGAGAATGAGCTCAAGTCCTATGACTGCTACCCGCAACTTCAACTCAGGGAGAAGTCTCACTTCAGGTGGACGCACGATGCCTTCCTCATGTACATAACCAAAATACTTCAAGGAGGAACACACCAGAGGCTGAGTCACGAAGCCAAGAGCTTGATCAGTAGATATGGATCTTGGTTTATCCAGTTTCTAAGGTTTACGTACATAAGAATCCAGGGATTCAATAGAAATCCTTACAGGCTTCCTATCTATCCTACGAATCGGATGATTTTACTAGAAGTCCTGAGACAGCTGGAGACCTATCAAAGCATCCAGAGGCCAAAACAGAAGGCTGCTATTACTTTCCCATTCTTTATTGGGAATATGTTGGGAGTCTTGTTCGTCAGCACAAGCAGCTGAAAGTGCCAAGCTGGGAATTCAATGGTATCCATTCACAACTTATCGGTCCAGGGCCAATTTTGACCCTCACAATCACATTCGGATCGTGGATGGAAAAAGATATAAACACAGAGTAGACCTGGAAGACTTCTCGGTGAATGTTGCTGACGAGTATGAAGTCAGGAGAAGGTTATGATCTAGAGTGCCAGTGGATTTGATGAGGGCAACCGAACTTTGCCGGGTGCTCGATTAGTTGCAGGACGACAAAAAATATGTCCAACCGTGCTTCGATGAGAGTTGGCATCTTCCTACCGTGAAGTGGTCAGAGCCCAAGAATTCAAATTTGGCTACGTTGATGAGACCAGTGATTAAGTACTCTCAGTGGTGGGTCGACCAGCAGGTCCAAGAGTTGAGGCAGAAAAGAATGACGCTCATTTACGACTTGCTAAGTGAGACAGAGTCATACTCCTCCAATGTCGGTACATCCCATAATGATGATTTGGTTGAGATTACTGAGAAGAGGAAAGAAGTGATTGCAAACATAGAGCCTGCCCAAAAGAGACAGAGAGTGGAGCCATCTCGTTCCACGACATCTAGAAACATTGATGAACTAGTGGCCACTGCGGACGAATCCTTGGCTGAGATGATGAGACCTACTCCAATTCAGGAGAATAATAATGAGCCAATCCAGTTGGATGACAATGAGCCCGCATCACCTACGGGCACAAAGATACTGGGTTCGGAAGATGAAATGGATGTCCAAAATAATGAATTCCAAGAGGGGATGATTTCCGCTCTCAAAGGAGTTTTGGACATACCAAGTGCAGAAAATGTTCAGGAGGAAGATAGTATCGAGTAGCCTACCATTCCTAACTGGTTAAAGGAGAGGATGAAGATTCAGGCACCAGTTGAGATCCAAGAAAAAGATGATATTGCAGATTTCTTGGCAAGGTTGGAACAAGTTGCTAAGAAGAAACCTGCCAAGAAATTTTCCGCGATTCAGAGGGACAAGGCCAGCAGCCGTTCCATACAGATTGCAGTACCAACAGTTGACAAAGCGCAAGATGAAATCACTCCCTAGGAATACGCCATCACCACTATAGACCTGGGCCCAACAACAAAAGGCCAGGAGGTAGAAGAATTGGATAACTCAGTCTCAACTATCAAGGCGAGATTGGAAAAGGAAGTGGAGAAAGAGCACAAAAGGGAGGTCGAGCGCCTGAAGGAGTATATTCGACATTTGACCCAACCACTCAATCAGGGTGATGCAGTAGCTCCTCCTCTTCTCAATTCCTCACAGGAGATGGCCAAGGATGTGGAAGGAGGTATGGTCAGGACCAAGGAGGCCCAGGAATGGATGACAAGTAAGGGCATAGAAGCAACTTCGTTCATGGAGAGGTTGGATGTTAATGATAGCAGCTCGTAGCTCCTTCTAGCCCACCTTCAGACATAACCTTGAAATGATAGCCGCTGGCTATTCATACCTATTGTTATTGTTCATCCTCCTCAAGGCCGACATGAAGGATATTAAGAGGCATGGATAATATTTATCAAGGTCGACATTAAGAGGCATGGATACATTTATCAAGGCCTACATGAAGGGGATTGTTAATATCTACTCTCTTTGGTGATCTATATATATCCACTAATTCGGTAGGAAGAAACATATACCAAAAAAAGTTCAACACGCCTAATTATTAAGTGCGAACTCAGCCATTATAAAGGTGCGGACTTGATAGAGGTTTATTCTTGAATTTTCCCAGGTTCGGCGATATTGACATCAGTGCGAACTCAGCTGAGGCATATAATTCTCTTGACAGAGATCGGCGATATTGATAAGTTGCGAACTCAGCTGAGGCATATAATTCTCTTGACAGAGATCGGCGATATTGATAAGTTCAGTGATGAAAAGCAAGAGTGAATTTACCAGTGCATAATTCGAAGACCTCTTAGTGCAAAGCGAACTTCTGCCAGGTGTTATCTAGAAGTTATTATTTGTCATTTATTATTGCCAGATATCGGTCTTGTGTTAGACCATTACTGTAATTTGTAAATTGCCTCTGTTGAATCAAATAATAAGAGAGATCTATGTTGCTGGGTTTTTTCTCCCTTAAGAGGAGGGTTTTTCCCAGGGTACATGCTGTGTTATTTTGTCTGATTTTGAATTATTTTCTGTGCATTCACATCTGATCATAAAATTCAACATGGTATCAGAGCGGGTCTGTGGAAAGATCTGATCAGATCTTGAAACATAATTCAAAATCAGATCTAACGTCTTCTACTTGAGTAAGTAGAGTACTTCTGTGCGAGATGCATTCTTTAGTCATCTACAAAATTTTCGAAAGGAGCGCATCATCTTGGCTCTCTTCATGAGCCTACTTGTGTCATATTGTTAGCAATCTGAGATCAGAGAGTTATATGCGGTAATCTCACCTTCCGGATCTGTTATCTAAAAGCACATGATTATGGAAGTCAAGAGCTCAACTATATCAGATTGTGCTGCCAAGGGCTGAAATCAAATAGAGATAAGTATTTGGTTCCTTTCTTTATTCCTTTATGTGAATCTCAGTTGTGCAGATCTGTTAAAGTCTTTCGAGTGATGATCCTATCTATCTCTAACAATTTGGGTATTGCTAGTAAGCATGTTGCATAA
This sequence comes from Sequoia sempervirens, assembly GCA_007258455.2. NCBI lineage: Eukaryota > Viridiplantae > Streptophyta > Pinopsida > Cupressales > Cupressaceae > Sequoia > Sequoia sempervirens. The sequence continues at coordinate 5,952 of VDFB02389491.1, read as the reverse complement.
CCCAGTGGATTGCAGTTGGAAACGGAGTGCATTATAAATTTGAGCAGTCATGGGCCTTGTTCAAATTTAACCTTGTCATGAGTCTGTGCTCGAGTCATGAAGGCTGTGGATTGATCTGAGTATAAGAACAGCATACCGTGTTCAATAATTGCATTCATCAGAATATTAAGGAAGATAAGTATTCTGTGTTTTGTTGAAATCACATTTCTATTTTGAATCATGGGCCTGTGTTCAAACCGTAAAAGTTGCATGTTGATCTGTGCTTAAAATCAGCGTATCTTACAGTATAAACAAGTATTCTTTATTTGTTGTATCTTGGACATTGTGTGTTTAGTATAAGGAGATTGTTACTTCTCTTAATTTGTGATTTCTAGGTCAAAGATTCTTTGAATACTTCAAATTATCTATTGTGAGTTGATCTAGACTAATCATGTAAATCCTTTGATGTATGTCTTTGAGATAAAAATCAGCAAAAGAGAAGAGATTGGTATCCTTATGTTGTGATAGGTTGATCACATCGATACCCTTCTCCAATGCATGTGTTGTGATAGAATCTTGAACTCTTGGGAGAGTTGATTCTACATGCCAACCGTTTAATGCATTCAAGAAATCTGCAGCTGTGCAGATTATTCTTTTATTGTGCAGAGTTAGGCACTCTCGAGAGGAGCAAACAAATGAATGAACGAAGGAGCTATATCAAATCTTATAGAGATAAGTTCCTTTAACCCTCTAGTTTGATCTTTTGATTGATTTATTTATTCATGTTCTAACATTGTGCATAAAAGCTTATGTGTTCATGTTATAACCTGTGATTGTAAATCTTGTATGATTCCAGTCTTGTTATTTCTTTGGGTAATTACAAACTGTTAAGTAATCTCTCTCTAAAATGCTTGCAGGAGCAAGAAGGTGATGAGAAATTGCTTAACGATGAAAAGCTTGAGGCATCTTGTGAGGAAGCCATGCCAACCAAAGAAATAATCAAGCAGCCTTGGGACTAAGCTGGTGGCCAGAGGGAGCTCACTTCCAGAAGTCTCCTTTGCAATCTTTGGAGCAAGGATCAAGAGGGAGTCTTGTAACTCATTGAGAAGAAGTGAAGATTGTTGTATTGAAAGGCTCGGTGCTAAACCCTTAGAGGATCCCTTCAGTTGCTGAGATCATAATTGCTCAAGATTGTCTTCTGGATTTGTCATTGGTAGCTCCGCAAACCTATTCAGAATAGTGAGATCTGAGATGAGGTCAAGGAGGACTATTCTGAATTCTCTTCAGTACTAGAGGTGTGCACTGAACAAAAATAAAAATAAAATAAAAATTATCTAAGTCAAAGTGTTGCAGGCAATCTTGGACGAAGAGGTCAGAAGGTTGATGCAAGTGCCTGAAGATTTAGAGGGAGCCTGCTGAGCCTGAAGAAGATGGTAATCTTGCTGCAGCTAGTTCAGATTTGGTGGATCCTACGTTGTACAGACAGCTGATTGGATCCTTGATGTATCTAGTTAACACTAGACTTGATATTTGCTATGCAGTGAGTGCACTTAGCCAGTTTATGTGTGATCCGAGACAGATACATCTTGTTGCAGCTAAACATATTCTGAGATACTTGCGTGGCACAATTGGATATGGGTTTAGGTATACTTCAGATGCAGACTTGAGTTACTTGGTTTCACCGACTCGGTCAAGGTGTCAGGTCACTTGATCGGAAAACACTCTCTAGTCATGTTTTGGGCTGGTCTCATGATTTCCCGTGCAACAGAAGTATCTTCTCGTAGCGTTGAGGCCAGAGAGGTCGAGTATATTGCAGCGTGCTGGCAACTCGAGAAGAAGCAGGGCTTCGTGTTCTTTGCGATTGTTTGAAGCAATCAATGGAGCCCACCATTATTCAATATTGTGAAAAAATCAAAGTTAAAAGTGAAGCCTCTATCAATCCCTGCGTTTCTTGGGTGACAGTAACTAAGCATGTTGAGATCAAGTACCACTATATCGTAGATATGGTAATCGCAAAAGGCTGTGGCTGCTTGAGGTACATTAGCAATCGATGAGGTGACTAGTATATTCCTCACCAAGCTTCCTCGCTAGGGTAAAGTTCGTACTGAGACACAAGCTTGGTACAGGAGAATCCAGCCTTGACCGAGTACATGAGTCTCAAGACGCGAGCCTTGCTTTAATGAGTCCTTCTCCAGGAGAGTAGTTCGAGGTGAAATCCCTTGTTAATGCATTTTCTTTTGTGACGGAAGAATTTGAGGTGAAAGCCCTCGCTTCCACCCTCTGAGCTGAGTCATGGTGGATGTCATGTGTGCGACTCCATGACATATGTTGTACTTGTGTTTCACCCTCTGAGAGAGTCATGGTGAAAGTCACTTGAGGTGACAACATCACGCAAGTGATGAACACTCGTACTTACTATTGCACTTTCTTCTGTGACGGAAGAACTTGAGGTGAAAGCCCTCGTTCCCACCCTCTGAGAGAGTCATGGTGGATGTCATGTGTGTGATTCCATGACAACATCACGTGAGAGAGTCCGTGATGATCTTTCTGTACTTGTATTTCACCCTCTGGGAGAGCCATGGTGAAAGTCACGTTGAGGTGACACCATCATGCAAGTGATGAATACTAGTACTTAACCATGTGATGGTTGATATCACATTGAGGTGATATATCTCTCTTTATATCTGATTGCAGGCAACAGTGGCAGATGAACTTCATATGGAGATGATTTGTTGCAGCTGGAAGTTCTCTCCCTAGCTGAGAGGGAGTGTTAATGATAGCAGCTTCGGTAGCTCCTTCCAGCTCAGACATAAACTTGAATGATAGCCGTTGGCTATTCAAGTTATACCTATTGTTATTGTTCACCTCTCAAGCAATGACATGAAGGATATTAAGAGGCATGGCTAATACTTACTTACATGAAGGATTGAGTCAACATCTACTCTCTTGCGTCTATATATTCACTTATTCGAGTAGGAAGAAACACACATGAAAAGTTCAACACAGCCAATGATAAGTGCGAACACAGCCAATGTAAAGGTGCGGACTTGATAGAGGTTTATTCTTGAATTTTCCCAGGTTCGGCGATATTGACATCAGTGCGAACTCAGCTGAGGCATATAATTCTCTTGACAGAGATCGGCGATATTGATAAGTTCAGTGATGAAAAGCAAGAGTGAATTTACCAGTGCATAATTCGAAGACCTCTTAGTGCAAAGCGAACTTCTGCCAGGTGTTATCTAGAAGTTATTATTTGTCATTTATTATTGCCAGATATCGGTCTTGTGTTAGACCATTACTGTAATCTGTAAATTGCCTCTGTTGAATCAAATAATAAGAGAGATCTATGTTGCTGGGTTTTTCTCCCTCAAGAGGAGGGTTTTCCCAGGGTACTTGCTGTGTTATTTTGTCTGATTTTGAATTATTTCGCGGCATTCACATTTGGATCATAAACCAACAATTGACACTCGCCTATAGGCAGACTTCCTCTTTCCTTTTTAGATTGGCTATCATGGCGGAAGTTTGGGACAACCTCCTGGATATTCAGGAGAGGCTCATCCCATGCCTCAAGGTACTGAAAGGCGTCCCAAAACAGGAATTGGTTGAGGGAAAGGTAATTGCAACGGGTGTCGCTTATATTTTCATCATTGGTATTGGGCATTAACAATACGGAGCAAGGTTTTGGAGAAGACAAAGGTTGATGGGCTCAGAATTGAAGAGCAAGTTAGAGAAATTCAGGGGAAGATTTACCTCATAGCTATGGATGTGTTTGACAAAGAGATTGTCTAAGAGAACAACATGCCGCTGGAAAGGTTAAAGCATAAGGTTCAGGAAGTCTTCTTCTCTACTATAGGACCAATTCTGAGGCAGGACTTCACAAAAGTGGCGAACCTCTTGTCCATCCGGGATGATTTTGTGTGAAAGGAAGTAGATTGGGAGAATGCTTTCGCTGGATGCGCCAAGGACTTGGACGGGCTCGAATTTAGAATAAGCATGATGCCACCAGTCTCGATGGAGGAAATCGTCACGATTGTGTCCAGGTTCGTCGAGCACACTGCTACTCAGGAGGATAGGAATGAACTCCCTTGAAGATAGCTCCAACTACCACCTCACTGCTTGTTTACTCTTTGTTAACTGATGTTATTTTGGGAAACCCTAATTAGGGTTGATTTGTATTAATCTTGGTCGTTGATGTTGTTTTAATCTTAGCCTTTCATTTGCTATTGAAAACTCTATATAAACTCATGAACTCTCGTTTTCATTTGTGTGGAGACAGTATATGAAATTGTTGCGTTTTGCTACTTTCGATAGTAAAAGCTCTTATGCATGATTTGCTTTGAATCACTTTTATTGTCAAGTGGTGTGCAAGGTTGCATAACTTCTTCAACCATAGATTAGAATTAGATTAAAATTAGATAGAACTTTAGATTACAATTAAAAATAGAATTTGCTTTGAATGTTTGTTAAGTGAATGCAAGATTTGATGGTTTAGATTTATGGTGAAACATTGCTCATACTTTCTTTGGATGGATGATTTTCATTCAATGCGTAAAGTTAGCCTGAGCTTGTGATTGTGGATGCTTAACTTCGGTCTTATTCGAGGCATGAAAATTATAATCACACCCTCTGAAGATTGCACCCACTTTGTGTAGTTGTCCTAGGGAGGCGAAACAAAGCGTGGTTATTTGTTTCATCCGATTGTTACTGTCTCTTGAATTCCTAGGCATAGATTAGATCCTCCAAACCCTCATCTTTTTGCCCTTTTTTTGAGATCCAAACTGAGAAGCCCCAACAGAAGAAGCACTTAATGATAAATCTGTCTAAGTCCCGAACTTGTGAGAAATTCTTTAACGTAAGTCCCTTTGTGTATTACTAACATATCACAACGCCCATTGAGCTTATCCACATGTCATGACCTAAGGAAAGAAACCTTGGAGTCGCCATATGATCTTCTCGCAATCTTAGCATACGCGGTGACTTTGTTCAAGAGAGGATAGAGTGTCTTTGGACATTTTATTCTGAAGTGTTCGGTGGATGATAAAACGTACAACATGTCCCTAAATGAAGTCGTCCCACTTAATAAAGGACATTAAATGATGGTAATAAGGGACGCCTCCCTTGGAGAAGGCATGTCCATTATGAAAGGGTGTCTCTTTTGAAAATATAAAGATATAAAAGGTAGAAGAAGTTGTGGGTAGAAAACAATAATTTTCAATGATTTATTTCTGATTAAAAGAGCAGATTAAAAAAGATAAAAAGGGCAGAAATGAAGAGTATATCAGATTCATATTAGAGAATATACTCAGCCTATGTGTGAAAGAAAATTGCAAATATATATGACAAATATAGGTGAGAAATAAGAGCAGATTGTAAGGCAGAAATTTATATAAAGATAATGCCATGATTATGATCAGTTTTATGCATGATTTGGATCAGACTTGAAGGGAAGTGTGTGATTAGATTTGAAAGGAAGATTGTTATGTGATTATGGATCAGATTTGAGTGTGAAGCAGATTTATAGTCGGATCAGATTTGTGTGGATCAAATTTGTGTTTTTGGTGAAGGAGTTTGTTATATCAGCATTGAAGAATTGAAAAGGTTGAAGCCTAACAAATAGAGGTTGGAGCCTCTTGCTGGGTTGGAGCTCAGTTTGTGTGTGGGGTTTGGAGCCTCTAATAGGTTGGAGCCTATCAAGTAGAGGTTGGAGCCTCTTGCTAAGTTGAAGCTCAGTTTGTATAAAGATTGGAGAATTTGTAGTAGGTTGGAGCCTACAAGAAGAAGAAGATTAATCTATAATATACAAGCAATATTGTGCCGTGGTTTTCTCCTGAAAGGACTTCCACGTAAATTGTCTGTTCTCATTGTGTTCATAATTGCTAGATCTTACTTGAATGTTCTTATTGTGATTGGCTAAGTTTTGAAAAGTAAAAGATTGTTAAATACTGATTTATCCCCCTCTCAATATCACTATGT
>VDFB02389490.1:0-12389 GCA_007258455.2 Sequoia sempervirens | reverse complement strand
GCTCATCATTTAAACCATTCTTTTTCAAGAAATTTCAAGAATTTCACTTTTCCAAGATACTAAAAACATATCAATTAAAAGCACCCTTGAAGGATATGAAATTTTATGGAAAGAAATGATAGAAAATAAAGACAAACCAAAGATACCACATACCATAGGAACCACTTCTTGATTGTATGGTAACATAAGAAAACATGCATTCAATTGTGAAGAGAGAAAGATAGAAAGCGAAGCCTCATGGCTTTGAAGTCTGCTTATTTTGGGAATTTATTATTTACACTTGTCTAAACTTAAAAAGTTTCAGAAAACTTGTACCAGAAACAACTTAAAGAGTACTCACAAACTTGTAGTCTTTTTCTATCTAAAGACCTATATTCTAGATTCTTTATCATGGAGGCTCACTAAATATAAGTGACTCCCGTATATTTGAATAGGGAACAAGAATAGTCCCTACTGGTACTGCCTAACAGAATGCTACTTGCAACGTAGGGCATACTGGTCTAGCTTTCTAGGACTATAATAAGTAAGATTTAGGAATAGAGTGAAATTGAAGACAAACACTGCATATAAAATGCGTGGGCATCATTGAAATGACTTAACTTGTAGCATTACACACAAGTCTGTTGTACCTACGCTACAAAGGTTGTCAAAATGAATTCCTTTGTAGGGAACTGCTTCATGCTCAATTATGCTTCCCAGATCTACCTTTTGCATACCTCTTCAAGCATAAAGTAGAACATCTAATTTGTGTTGAAGGCATCATTACTAATGCACAACCTAGCCTAGGATTCACCAGTGACTTAGGGCTGACCCGCAAGAAAATCATAGACATTATCTCATGCATCAAATGGACACAATCTCCTCAGGAAAACTGACATATGAATTAAGAAGTGTGGAAAGTCAATGATTTTGTCTTTGCTCTTACCTCATCGCCTTAAAATATTGTCCTTTCTCTATATTGAATAAAATATAAAGTTTTGCTTACCTATGTAAGCTGCATTAAGTAGTAAGGGCTAACCCAAATAGAATTTAGAATCCAAGCATATGAATAAAGAATGCATGCTTTTGTAAAATGCTTTCTTTGCATGTTTGGGGTTTGAAGAGTGAAAGAGGAGGTGCCCACTTTGAGGTTGAGTGAGAATGAGGCAATAAAGAATACATGCAATAGCAAGTGGAAGAAGGCTTGCAAAGCGATAGTGCGGGTGGCCTTGCTACAGTAACTGTACCCATTGTTCTCAGTCTGTTGAAAGACTAACCATAGCCACTAGAAATTTGGTTTGAAACGACAAAGTCTATTACTTCTATACAGATTTCACAACTCACTACTCTACTTCAAACTACATGGCAGGAACCAATTTTATATACTATCCATAGAGTATTTGTTGTGGTGAAGGATGATAAGCTTCTTGTGGAGGCAACATGGGTACTGGAATTGGATAACTTACTCCAATAGGGTGGTGTCTGCAAAGTGCAAGGGATGGAAGGGAGGCTGCAGGTTTCATGAGGGAAATGCATTTCTATCCAAATACATAATACTAAGCATTTTTGTCCACAAACGTGAACAAATAAAAGCAAACCAAATGGACATAAGTAGCCTCTCACTATTTTATCTGAACAATTAGTAAAGCTAATAAAGTCTACGACAGAAATGGAAGAATAATCATACTAGTACATTAGTACCTGGTTATAAAATAGTAGTAGGGAGCCTTTACTAATGCAAACTACCAACTCCACAGGTTGAAAATAGTAGTATGGATCTTTAAGTGATGCAAACGTCGAATTCTCTAGGTTGCTGTTGGAGTTATCTGTTACCAGTCGACTTATTTAAGCACATTGGAGGCGGCAATGAGGGGGCGGTTGAAGAAATATCTAAATCTCTACAACTATGCAAAATAAATATAGCCATCCTTTGAAAGGACTGATATTAGACGTTCTCATTGCAGAAATGGTTGAGTGGACAGTTTGCGAATGCATCCTTCAATATTTTTGTACTAGTAGGATAATATCAACAAACAAATATCAGTTCACAATCAATGTAATTTATGTCGAGTAGATGAATAGTCGTCACACATGAAGGTGGTAGCTGAATAGTCGTCACTTTCTTGGCGGTAAAGAAAATGGCTAATCTATTAGTTTGCTGCGTTGTTGCTTTATAGATCAACATTATTATGCCTGCTAAGTAGATACAAAGGAGTAAATATCTACTAAGATTGACGCAAGGGGACTCCCTTGAAATCACAACAAGATTTGATTCTAAAAAGGTTTTCCTTCTTTGTATCCAAGTCAACTCTCAAAGAAAAGGCACGTATTAGACCGTATCCAAATCAAGTCTCCCAAATGTAGGTGTTGCAAACACAATTAATGAGAAAAGGCAATGAAGAGCGATGAACGATCAAAATGTTAAAAATCGTCTTTGGGATGGCTTCAACCATAAATTTAGTAAATCAATTTGCTTCATTTCATAGTGGATACACCTTCTAAATTAGCAATAAATCATATATAAATGCAAATCATAACTCAATAATTACGGAAAAAAACCCTTGTGAGAAAAAACTCCACACCCAAAGAGATCCAAGGCTTATATTAATCCTTCAAATGAGTTATATCAATACAACTTCTCTTTTTGAATCACTCCAACACTTCATAGCTTCAACAACTTGCAAATTAATTTATTTTTCTTTCAACTCTAGCACCAAATATATAGGAATGAGAGAAAACACAAATCAAGAATGGTTTTTAAAACCATTTAGGCATAAATCACAAAAATAAAAAACTCCTTCCAATTTGTGATTGTCTTCATTTTTTTGAGTAATGCTCATGCAAACTAAAAAATCTCCCTTATCTTTTCGAAGCTCATATTTAACTTCGTTTTTTTATGCTCTTTCTATTTGACAACTAAGAAACACTTTGCAAGTTGCCTTAGTTGCATTTAGAAATTTTCATGACAACTAAAGGATAATTGCAAATTGCCAATTAATAATTAAATACAAAACAAGGTTGAAACATTTTTTCGACATTTTCCCAGTTGTTGAACACCTTGCAAAAAACATAAAGAGAAACTGAATAAATCAAGCTTTAGAAGTAAGGCTCATCGCCTCTTTGCACCAACTATTTTTTTTGTGCTCATTGGTTTAGTAAGAGAATTTGCAACATTCTCTAAAGTGTACTTTTTGTAACATAATTTTACTACTCAACCATTTCTCGAACAAAGTGATATTGAACATCTATGTGCTTCATGCAAATATGATACATTGGGTTTTTAGTCAAACATATGGCACTTTGACTGTCACATCTAATTCTTATTTGTTTATTTTTTAAAGGTGCAATGCACCCATATATATTAGGGGTAAACACTTTTTGACCGGAGCTATGAACCGGGTACAACAACAAAACCATTAAGAAACAAATCCTTCAAACCCGCGAAAGCACAAGGCTCCAATGAAGGCACAAGGCCTACGAAAGCACTTTGACCCAAATATGGTTTGAAAACCCCGTGGCTACCACATAAACTGCCGACTTGACTATCGAATCACTCTTTATCGCTTTTTATTTGTTTACATTGAAAGCCAATACTTGAACACAATATTTTTAACCACACCGCTTCTTTACAAGCATGTACTTTGCTTTTGTAGTGGACAATGCAACTGTAGATTGTCTTTGCTCGTCCAACTAACTACTCCTCCAAACAAAGTAAGGACATAGCCACTTGTGGACCTTCTGCAATGTAGATCACCAACAAAATCTGAATCAACAAAGCCATGTAAATCAATCACCCTATTCATATCCTAAGATCCATGATAACAAATGCAATGGTTAGAAGTCCCATGTAAATATCTGAAAACCCTTTTCACATAAGTCCAATGCTCTTCATTACGATTTTCCATAAATTTACTAAGAAATCCCACTGCTTGGGCAATACTAGGTCTTGTACATATAATAACATACATAAGGTTTCCTACAACACTAGCATACAAAATTTTATACATATCTTCAAGTTCATCATCTGTTTTAGGACATTGTTATAGAGATAGCCTAGTGCCAACTAGAAAGGGAATACTATCTAGTTTACAATTATGCATGTCAAAACGTTGCAAAATAATGTTAACATACTTCTTTTGGTTTAACAATAATTTTCTGTTAACTCAATCCTTATTGATTTACATACCCAAGATATATTTTAAAGCCCCTAAATCTTTCATATCAATTGCACTAGATAACCGACTTTTAAGTTCCTTAATCATTCCCTTATCATTTCTAATAAATAACATATCATCAACATATAAGACAATGATAAGTAATAAATCATCAACTAATTAAAATAAACATAATGATTTTCTTCACTTCCAATAAAGTCATGATTCAATGCCAAAACATCAAATTTTGATACCACATTGTTGGTGATTGCTTAGAACTATACAAATATCTCTTCAACCCACAAACCAAGTGTTCTTGTCTCTTCATGATAAAATTATCAGACTTTCATAAATATTTCCTCATCAAGATCCCCATGTAAGAAAATTATTTTAACATCCATTTGCTCTACTTATAAATCAAAAGCAACAACAATAGATAAAATGAATCTAATGGAGGTTAGTTTAGCCACAAGAGAAAAAATCTCACCAAAATCCACTCCCTTAACTTGGGAGTAACCTTTTGCCACTAACCAGGCCTTGTACCATTCCAACTTACCATTTGCTTTAAATTTCTTTTTAAATACCCATTTGCATGCAATGGCTTTCCTGCCCTTATGCAACTCAACTAGATCCCATGTGTCACATTTGTCCAAGGCCTTTATTTCATCTTTCATTTCCTTTAGTTCCAAGAATCATGCTCATTTGAAGATAAGACTTATTTCACAGATCTAGGTTCATTGTTATTACAAGATAAAATAAAACCACAATGAAAATCAGATGGACTATATCCATACCTATCGATAGGTTTATGTTGTCTAGTGGATTTTCTTAGAGGTTTAACAAGATGCTCTGGTTGTTCCTCTTCAAAATTCTCTTCTAATCCTTCTTCTTTACCTTCATGTTCATCATGTTGTTCAACATGTGCATCTTGTGGTTGTTTTACATGTGCATCTTCTTATGGTTTTTCTACATGTGTATCTTTCTATGGTTCAACCTTAATATCAAAATGCACCATTTTGTTAGGCTTTACATGAGGTTGTTTATCATTTCTAAATTCCTTAAGCTCCTTGAAAATTACATCCTTAGAATATATCATTTTCATTGCTATAGGATCCCAAAGCTTATAACCCTTAATGTTCTCTCCATAACCCAAAAAAACATTTGTTAGCTCTAAAATCAAGTTTAGAACGGTTTTTTAGGAACATGAACATATGCGTCATTGCCAAAAACTCTAAAATGAGAAACTGATGGTCTTTTACCTATCCATACCTCATAGGGTGTTTTATCAACAAGAGTAGAAGTAGGTGACCTGCTAATTGGATAACAAGTAGTGTAAATTGTTTCAACACAAAAATGTTGTTCAAGATTTGCACTACTCAACATGCTTCTAACTCTATCCATTAAAGTCCTATTAATCTTCTTTGCCACTCCATTTGTTGTGGGGTATATGGAGTTGTTTTTTGCCTAACAATTTCTACATGCTTACAATAATCATCAAAAACCCTAGAGAAAAATTCACCACCATTATCTGTTCTTAAAACATTTACTTTTCTATATGTCTGTTTCTCAACAAGTGTTTTAAATTCTTTAAATATAGAAAAAACAACAGATTCTCCTTCAGAAAGTAAACCCATGAATATCTAAAATAATCATCAATAAAGGAAACATAGTAGCGAGACTTTCCAATAGATGGTACATCCACAAGACCAAAGACATCACTATGAATTACCTCCAAAACTTGTTTAGCCCTAGTACTTCCAGATTTAAATGATACTCTATGTTGCTTTCCATACAATGTTCACAAAAATCAAAATTAGCAGAGTAACCTAACAAACCATCAACCATGTTTTTATTTATGAGGGTTTTGAGACCTTTTTCGCCAATATGACCCATCTTGTGGTGCCATAACTTACATGATACAAAGTTATTAGTTACATTAACAAAGTTACCAAAATTAGAAGCATCAAGTCTAAGTAGAGTGCCACACTTATTACCCTTAGCTAAAATCAAATTCCCTCTACTTAACTTGCAAATACTCTTTTCAAAAGTAACATCCACCCTTGAATCATTCATTTTAGATATTTTTTTTAAATTTTTAGCTAAACTAGGGATGTGCCATACATCTTTAAGGGTTTTAACCCTCCCATCACTGAAAATCAATTTTATCTCCCCTTGGCTTACAATTTTTTGTGTGCTATTATCCCCAAGGAAAAATTTCCCATCAAAGCTGAATATACTAAAAACCATTCTTTATGAGGAGTCATGTGGTAGGATGCATTCAAATCTATTAGCCAAGAGTCATTATAAGTCATATTAGTAGAAATAATAGCATTAGTACTGTTGAACTTTTCAATGTCTAACCCAAATGAGCTAGCCATGATCTCTTATCACATTGAATATGAAACTGCAAGAAAAAATAACACACTCTCATTGCAGCAAAAAATTCAATCAAACACTCCAAGAAAGGCATACCCTTCTCTAATCAAGCCAACTTGGCTCTGATACCAAATGTTGAAAATCAAGACAAAATTTTGTAATGAAAATATATAGATAATTTTATGCATCCAAATAAAGAAATAGCAATAAATCATATATGTAAATAGATTACAATATAAAAGCAAACCATAACTCAAGAATTACGTGAGAAACCCTTGCGGGAAAAAATCTACATCCAAAGAGATCCAAGACTTGTATTAATCCTTCAAATGAGTTACATCAATACAACTTCTCTCTCTGAATCATTGCAACACTTCATGGCTTCAACAACTTGCAAATTAACTTATTTTTCTTTCAACTCAAACACTAAATATATAGGCATGAGAGAAAACACAAATCAAGAATGGTTTCTAAAACCATTTAGGCATAAATCACCTTAGGGGTAGGTAGAGGAACAGTAGGAGGCTGAGACACCAGAGCAGCCTCACGAGGACCCTTCCCCTTTCCATAGGAAACGGGTCTAAGAATCATGGGAAAAACAGGAAGCTCGAAGACTTGACGCTTCGCTTGTCATCGTGTGGGAATCATTGCACTTCCCATGTGAAGTATAGGAGCAGGAGCCGAAGGTGCCGCAATAGGATGAGAAGCAGAGGTAGGCGTAGATGACATGGAAGAAGGCCCTTGAGCACGAGAAAGCTTCCCCTTCCCCTTTTGGTGGGCAGAAGAAGCAGATTGTTGTTGCACAATCATGGAAGCCTTCACAGAGATTGCATAGGGGGAGACTAGATAGCTAGCTTTCAGAATTGAGCCCCCGATCTTATACTTAATATAAGCCTTATATAACAAATCTCTCCTAAGAGGGAGAGGCCTGACCGGGGTAGGCCAAAAGTGATCCATTGTGAAACCCCCACACGACACTAACGACTTATAGCCAGTGTCATGCACTACATGCGCAAAACCTTCATGAGGGAATTTTAAACATTTACGAACCATAGAGGTGACACTGTTCACAAAGGTCAGCCAGGGGATACCTAGCCTTAATTGGAAGAGGTCGGACTCTGAACTGATAACAAATGAAACATCAACAACCTTGGATCTTACCAAGATCGGCAAAGAAATAGAGGCCATAAGGGGAAAAAAAGAGTCCATCATGTGTACGGAGAGTGGTCTCTGACTCTTTGTATTTGATCTCTGAGTGTAAGCTATTTATAGAGTCTCTTTTGTTATCACATTAACCTGACTCGTCGGATCAACTAAGATGCCAATTACGACATTTCCATTTATCCAAGTAGAAATGTATAGCGATGAAGGTTCTTTATTAAAAGGCTCATCATGTGAGGTGAATGTTATGTCAGGTGTAACACTCACATTTTTAAGAGGAGGGATACACGTGAACAAAATCATGTTTATGTACTTAGATATAACTAATTCAGATGATGTAGAAGATTGCACTAGCAGATAGTGACCTACCTAGATTCCATTTCCAATATCCAAGAGTCCTTCTACCTACGTATCTAGGGGTCATAGGCTAGGTTGCAATGATGCACACTTCACGACACACAAATCTATAACACACCTAGGACACGAGAGAAAGATTCTCCAATACCAAGAAATGAAAACAAGGAGTTCACTAAAAATTTAGAGTAGGGGGATTCATCACCCCGAGGCTCTAGGTCACGGGAAAGCCCCATAATATATTTTACAATTTGACAAAAAATATAGAAAGTAGAAAGTACAACAAAAAGAATACTAAAAACTATTCTAATGCGAAAATGACAAAGAAAGAGGAAGAAAAGATATCACTGCACCCACACTTCGATTCTTTAGCTTTAACTTCAAAAGGATGAACCAACACCTGAACACATAGAAATAGAAAAATGTTGGGCTGTGTTTCGAGGTTTACCTCAATCAGACCCTAGTTTCAGTGTTCCCACCTCTACGGACAATCAAATATGCAACAATATAGAGAAATCGATAAAGAAAAGAAAGGAAATGACACTATCAAATAGAGTGCAAAGACAACCTGAATGTTACTTTATAAGGCACAGTGATGCAAATGAATAACAAGAACAAATAACAAGAACAATTTCACCTTCCCTTTTGCTAGCACTCAAGGTCGAGAGGAGAAGATGATGAGAGGCTACGCCTTGCCAAGAGGATGGAACTTTGTCAACCTACAAAGATGGTGGAATTGCAACGAAAATACATCCTAGAAGCCAAGTAGAGAGAAGAGAAAAGAAAGAATGACCAAGAAGAGAGCAAGAGTGAGCTCGAGAGATGAGAGAATGGAAGAATGAGCCATAAGTTGCAAGAATTAGCATGAAGGATGAAAAGAATTGAGTTTGAATGCTTAAAATGGAGGTAAAAGGTCATTTTTCATCAGTTAAGGGTTGACAAAAGATGTTACCTTTACGACCAACTGAAGACGTAACCGTTATGTAGATTTTAGGGGTAGGAATCCTATCAAGATAGAAGCATGGCACACAGACGTCCGCACGGTGCACACACATCCCCAACATAAATTCCTCCATTGATGCAAAAAGACAAGGCCAGGTAGAAGGAATAAGCTAACAGTGACAAGATTTGCATCATCGAAGCCCCTGCTGGATCCTCTTGATTTTTCCACAAATTATGCTCCATTTTCTTAGAAGCCCCTAATTTAGCTTGTCTAAGTCTAATACATAGGCAATTTCCTTTTGTCTAGCATTAGAATTCAGAAATTGCAGTAAAGTGGTATTACTTACATTAAATTGTTCTGTATGAATTTACTTACTGTATTCTCATTTTTGTCATTTGAACTAGTTCCCTTATGGTCATTCTTGTCTAAGGCTAACACCTACGCAACATCCTTTTGTCTAGGACTAGTATTAGCCACAAATAACATAATGGGACTATTTATTCTTTCATTTTCCCAGTTGATATTGATTGGAAGATCCTTTATCTCTTTCACTTCTTTATTTTCAATTTTTTTATTTCATATTCTTGGACAATATTCATTACTTTTCAATTTACATTTATAGTCAATATTTTAGGGTTTTTACCCCTTTTTGTATTTGATTCATTTACATCTTTACTAAAATCACTAGTGTCCTGGGTTTCAAAACTAGACCTTGGCTTTGAATCCCTTTCAAGATTTTCAAAAAATTCCAAACTTATTATTGTTTTTGTTGCTTGCTTTGGCAATATTTTGTTTAATTTTGTCTAAGACAAGCTCTTGAGCATTTTTCTTAAGCCCAGGATTATTGTTGATCACCATTAATATATTTTCCTTATTATCCCCTTGTCAGGTGTTTTCCATGGTTAGTCTACCTACCAATCCCTCTTCTGAGGATGCAACCTTATAGGCCTGGACCACATTATTCTTATTTATACTTTTAGAGTAAGAGTCTAAGCCTCCAAGGTTAGGGTTATTAAGAGAGCTATCTACAAAATTTTCCTCTTGATTAATACTTGTGCCCTCTAATCTCATAGACTCTACGGGTTTTTATTTTGGGCTTACCCATATAAGTTTGCATTCATCTTGCTTTCAAAAAATTTGTGAGAAGAAGGATTTTAATCATTAACTGTCATGTCCATCACCCTCCCAAATGTAAAATCATTAGGGTTTGGAATGCTAGGATTTGGATTTAATCTGAGGTCCTCAGCGTTTCTTTTCAGAATACAAAAAAATCTCCTCATATGACCTTCCTTTTTGCATAGGAATCACACATTTAAACCTCATAAGATTTCTAATTTGTAGTTGAACAATTTACCCCCAAAATTAACTTTTGTTTCCTCAAGAAAATCCATCTATGGGGCTAAGGAAACCATAACCCTTGCATCCATATGTAGAAGGGTGGTTTTAGTTTATTCCAATCTCATCACTTTTCCTAGGGGCAAGAGTAATTGAAGTAAGAATGCCCAGATTTGAGGAGGAACTTTTTTAATAGTCATCCATCTAGGGTAAGAAAGGGCCAAACTTACTCATTTATTATCTTTGGAGATCATGCAATGGCCCGAAACATCAAATTACCTATGTTCCAAAATTTTCTCTCAATAACTTTTTCTTGCATATCATGGTTTTTGAAAAAATAAGAAATAACCCCTTTTGCACCATTCTATAGAATAATATTTGAAACTATAGTTTTTAATCCCATACATTAAACCATTCATCTAAGAATTTCTTGGTTAGGATTCTATTATAGTCTAGCGTCATAAGAAAAATAGCTACATTTCTTAACCTATTTTCTTCCTTCCCCAAAGCAACAATCATATCAACATTTGGAATGGCAACTAATTTCCTAGGGCCTATAGAGGATGCTTAACTACTCCACTTTTAGTCGACCGCTCTCCCCAACCCATGCCATTATCTACTGCTTCAAACTTCATTTTAATTGGAATGTTTATGCCATTTCCAATCGCTAAAATGTCTTAGAAAGAACGAGCATTCAGGCTCATCTGGGGGCATGAAATCACATTCCATAAATGCTCGAAATCGACCAGGCCCCCCAAAGTAATGGAGCACTAAATTTAGGCGAACCATTAGGACTCTATAATTAAGTTTAAGTTTAAGTTTAATTTAATTTATAACACATGAACAAAAAGCAAGCAACCAATTTTAAAATGCCAAAAAACCCCAATCCTAGATATTACATCAACCCAGAAAAGAGGAATGGAACTAGAAACAAAACAAAGAGCAAAAGGAGGATACATCAAACCGAGACATTAAAGCATTGCCGACGTCCATCCTTCCCCCTCATTGCAGAGTGTCCTTCCATCTTTGTCCTTATCTGCTCTCCATATAAAACTTTGATCTACCAAACAAAGGAAAAAAGAGAGTGGAAACCCTTCAAAGATTTGTATTCTTCTCCTCGTCCAACATGCCTCGAAAACCTCAGAACAAAAAAAATCTCTGCCTCATGCGCCCAATTTGCTATATCGTGAATTATGCCTCCATTTGGGCATAGCAAACAGTCTTTTTTCTGGAGTTTTCCTCTGAATTTGTAGGAGAGGGTTTTGGTAATTATAAAACTGATCTACCGTCTTTCAACCTAGTTGATTCGCCTCAACGAAATACTGTGGGAACTCCTCTAAATACGAGGGTTGCTAAAATTTCAGAGAATGCACACTCCCTTCTACCTCTTTTGTGTGGATTGGTTACTATAATTTGTTTCTTCGGATCTTGCATATCCTTTTTAATCTTTCTATATCCTTTGTCAAATTTTCTTAGCAGAACATTGAAAGACAACGCGCCAATATATAGCCCAATTTGAGCTAGGGGCGAATGTCAGGTTTCAGCTGTTTAGAAGCTTCATCTTTTTAGAAATTTCCAATTAGAAACTTCTAAAATGAAGAGATCAAATTGGACTGCAAGCGTAAGGAAATGTGTCAGGCTGTAAGTTACAGCTGAATTCTGTTGTCCAGACCCACACAAAAGTATTGGATCCTCTAGGGGAGAGGAGTCAATGGTGGCTAGGGTAACTTTGAGCGAGGGGTTCACGTCGTCATCAACATGAGTCGGAATTTTTTTTGTTGGCGAAATTTGGGCTCATTTATCAATGCTTTCGGACCATTTTTTAAAAACCACAAAAAAAGAGCCAAAAAAAGTCATGGACCGATAGTGGGTCACTAAGTCATGTAATATTGGTATGTTGATGTGGCATTACATGATTGGTCAGTTTGTGTATTTTTTGAATTAAAGTGATTTGCAGTTGGATATTAAGTGTAAATTTATTGGCACTTTTATTATCCAAAAATGGGCCCCAAGCTATCCAAAACTGGGCCCAGGCTGTCCAAAAGTATACCCACGATAAGTCCTATACCCACGATCGACTCCTCTCC
>VDFB02389489.1:0-16038 GCA_007258455.2 Sequoia sempervirens | reverse complement strand
TGAAAGTAGAAGTCAAATGACGAATGACTATAACAATGGCAGAATGACTCAATTTTTCAATGGTTACTATTATACATGTTATGGATTTGGACACAAGGTTAATCAATGTAAATCTAGAGTGAATGGAAGGAATATTGTTCAAAAGAATATCACATGTCACAATTGTAGTAGACCTAGACAGATTGCTAAGTTTTGCAAAAGCAGAAATACAAGGAAAGATAATCCGGTAAAAGGAATGAACCAATAAAAAAAATGGATCCAGTAGAAACAAAGAAGGAAATGGAAAAGATTTGGATAAAGAAGGAAGAGACATAAGTCATGGAAGAATCTGTACCAACCTTCGGTGTAGATGTTTCTTCTAGAAACTAAGCCTAGAGCTATGACTTATGGAGAGATTTAATGGATATCTTTTGTTCCCCACCCATAAAGAGGTGTTGATGCCTCAAAACGAAGATATGTAATGTAGATCAACATGATCAATCTATTGGTGAAGATTGTGGAAGAAAATACGATGATGCGGAAGTTTATAGAGCTTTAGAACTTGTCTGTGCATACAGATAATGTGTTGCCAGCTTTATGGGTTGAAGAATTCAATGCAGAATCAGGGTGAATCGAAAGGTTATAAGTAAATTCACTAAGGAAAAATTATTTCACAAAAGAATTCGAGGAGCAAAGAAGAAAAGATAGAATTCAAAGTGTTCAAGGTGATTTGAGTTTCAGTGCATCAAAACCCTAATTTGACAAGCATAGAAAAGGTAGTTTATGAATTTTTTAACCCTAATTTTTGAAGAAAGCTTTTTGGAAACAATTTTGAATCTAGTTTGTAATGGCTACACCAAGGTTTGTATAGGTTATAGAGAAACCACAACCAAAATTAAAAAGGTGTCCTATGAAAGCCATAGATGATAACACATTAGGTGCATTCTTGCATATTCTGTATGGGGTTCTATCGATTGAACATATTAAGGCTTATATTCATGGAAAAGTGGAAGAGCATTCTCCCACTAAGTTAGGAGACATATGGGAAAATAAATTAATGGGAGAGAACTTCACCCTACATCTAGAATATAAAAGCGTAGTTGAGAAGAAATATGATGTATGGAAATGGTTCCCTAATTTCTTTAATGATGTCAAGTGGATTAGAATGGCCTTGAGTAGAATACATGATCAATTTGTCTAGACTAATATGCCTAATATGATCACTAAGGAAGTAATAAGAGAAGTCATCGATTTATGCTCCACCAGAGCTATCCCTATTTTGAAATCCATTAAAAATGAAGTGGTTATGGAGAAAAAAGGTGCAACATATGACAAGAGAGCCCTTGCAATAAATCCCATTAGAAATCTAGCTGTGAGATATGTAGCTATGATGATTGGTTACTGTAATCAAGGGAAAATCCTAAAATTATTGTTAAGTGGGTTAGCACAATAACAGAAAATCCTATGAAAATAACAAAGTACAATGGAAGTGAGGTGAAGACAAAAGGGATAGTGTTACCCTATGTCTCCACCTTCCATGATTAACCTCTGTTACACCTCCTAGCTTGCAGATAAATAACAATGCCCTCAGATTTATGAGAAACTATGACCAAAGACTAAGCCCTATGCAAGTGTTGAAGGATTTGCAGAAAATAAAATAACCCTACAATGAGCTAAAATGGCTAAGACTGTTAATGACTATGACCTAAGTTGACAGCAAATTGACATAGACTAAGAATGCAAGAAGTCAAAATATGCTAAAGACTGAAAGCTAAAGACTGAGAGAGAGGTCCAAATGAGGTCAAAATTGCCCTTTTATAAAAATTGCAATTTTGAACGTGTGGCCAGGATGAAAAGATGACAGGAACCCTAAGATCAATGCTTAAGATTGAATATTGCTGTGTGCATTAGGGTTAGGTCAAAATTAGGGCAACAGGTAAGAATGAAGGGTGTAGATTGAATTATGAAATAATTCAATCAACGGTCGAAATTAAATGAGAAGTCAAAAGTCAAGAATTAAATTGGAAGATAAGGCTGGCACGGACAAAGAGGTTGCTGGAGAAATTAAATAATAAGATTTATTTACTCCAGATAACTAGCAAGTAATTAAATAATAAAGATATTATTTAATTATGGAGGAATGTGATAAAAGAATTATTTTGAAATTAAATAATAATTTAATTCAAAATTCAAGAGAGTGGACCAAATTAAATAAATTAACTTTATTTAATTTAATGAGAGAAGAGGTTAATGAATAATCAAATAATTAAAATAATTATTTAATTATAGTAGAAAATGGACAAAAATCAAATAAATTAGAATCTATTTAATTTTTAAAAGAAGGGGACTTGCTTAGTTACGTAATTAAATAAATAAAATTTATTTATTTAATAATCAAGAGGAATAAATAAAGGGGAATCAAATAACAAGAAATTTATTTAATTAAAGAAGACTTTAGGGTAATTAATGACGATTAGATAAAACAAAATTTATTTGTTTAATAATCAAGGATAATGATTAAATGAATTTAATAACAATTAAATTTATTTAATTAATAGAAGAATTCATTCTTAGAATAACAAAATACCCAAAATTATCAATGCTTACAAACGAAAGGCAAATACTAACTTAAGAGCTGCAAGCCTAGGACAATTTTGTATGTGTTCACATTTTGCCCTGTCATAACGGGTACGTCTGATTAAAAGTAGGACAAAGAAAATAAGTCAAAAAAATGATGTGCCCCTAAAAGCAGCAAAAATAAGATGAGGAAGAATGATCAGAGGCTTCTGTAGTCTCCGAGAGATGGAGGTGTCCAAAGCAAACAGATGGGTGGTGGTTTCTGAAATGGATGGAGAAGATCTAGAAGAGGGTGAGATTGCAAAGAAAATGTTAAACAAAAAACATATGACATGAGACATTTGTGCCTACATAGAGAGACGGAAAGAGAGAAGATGACGAAGACTAAAGAAGATGCATGTTAAGTTCCTCATTCAAATCCCAAACAAGGGGATCAATATTTATTGCTCTTAATCATTACGGTAAAAATGACAAAATGGACAAAACACCATGAGCAGATCGAGACCAAGGTGTGCAGAACATTCCAATCTTGAAAACAGGATGCCGCATAAAGAAATGTCCCACCCATACTCAAGGGGTCAAGGTTAACGCGCCTTTTGGTCAGACAAACCGTGCTAGCCGAAAATAAAATAGGCCAGAAGACATCATCGCACCTCTAAATCCTTCATGGGACATCCTTGAGGTAGCTAGTAACATGACCAAAAAGACAAGACAGTAAAAAAATATAAGACAAAATAGCCAAGATAGCCAAAAGATAAGACAAGAAAGACCAGAAAGATTACCAGCCATTTAATTTTGTTTGCCAATGTTCATTTGCCAAAGATTGAATCTCGTTTGATTTGGACACTTTAAGAGTTTTGCCAATCTTGGATGAAGGTTGATCGCTGACGTGGGCTCTAATAATGTGGGCGACACATCCCTAAAAGGCAAAGGACATTTGACGCAGGTCTCACTCCAAGAAGGACACACACATCTTTAGTAAGAGGACCAAAGAGTGGCTAGACTGACATTGTTTTGACTAATGTTTTGGCAAGTTGATTGATGTTGACTGTATGATTGATTGGATTGTGCTGTCTAATTTTGACCAATTTTGACATTGACGTTTCAAATGACTGTCTTGTGTTTGATTTTGACTGTCTGACTTATTGACTGATGTGATGATTGTGACAAATGCCATGATTTTATTTTGACCAACCTAAAAGGACTGACCTAATGTCTCGGGGACTCATCGACTGATGTCCTTGCCTACGTAGCAAATGCGCAGAGACAACGTAGTTCGACAATGACATGGACTGATTGACATGACTGACTTTGACTCCATGTGATTGACTTTGACATTGATTTGGATGTTTTTGTGTTTTTCTCTAGACATTTTATGATTTTTAGGTCTTTTTTCAGGACATTTTATGATGTTTTTGTCTTTTTTCAGGACATTTTATGATGTTTTTTGTCTTTTTGTCATTTTATGATTTTTTTTGGATTTTTGATATTTTTGAGGTGTCAATGGATGAAAATTTGGGTAGCCTTTGTGCTAGATACCAATGACAAGGGGAAAACCAAGTCTAGGTGCAAGGAGATAAATGGGATTAATGGATGAAATGGATGTATGCATAAGAGAGCAAGGATGTGATATCCAAAGACTATGTCGCATAGGAATGACATGCCCCATTCTAGGTACAAGACTTAGGATTTTTCGTGACAAAGCTGATGACAATAGGATAATGATATGATTGGTTTAAATAGGATGAGGTATGTCAAGAGATACCCAAAAAACATGTTTCAACACTTTGCCCCTATATCTTCCTCAAGATCAAAAGGAGAAGAGTGGATAAGTGGACCCAATATGATAGGTAGGTATGATGGCTAAAGATGGTAGGTAGGATGGAAATGATATGACATAAAAATGATAGGTTGGATAGATAAGACATTGTGCCCCCAAGTGTAAGTGACATAGAAGATCAAACTACACATGATGCCTGTTTTCCAGGTTTTCATCATGGTACTTATCCAAGGCGCCTGTTTACCAGGTTTTCACCATTGGATGAAGGGATTTCTCTTTACTTTTTTTTTTTGACTTTTTGACTTTTTGACTTTTGGATAGGAGGGACTCAAGTGTCTAGTTGCATGAAAGGTGATAGTCCCACTAGAAATGGATATCATTGCATGGACCATGTCAAATGTCACTATGCTCATAGATGTTGGTAAGGGATGACATGAAATGGAGATAGAGTAGGTAGATGATGGATTATGATGTGTATTATGGAGGATTATGTAGGGAAGATATAGGACTTATGAGGGACTTATGAAAAATATGAATGGGGAGGCTTAGCCAAAAGCATGGACCATAGGGATATGATAGGGAAGATATGTAGGATAATGGGTGAAGGGCGAGGAGATGGAGGTATGTGGAATTTTTGTGAATTGGAAGGGAACCATGACCAATGATTGCACACATTGTGATAAACGTTGAAGCTTTTGATGTGGATGAGGTGTAGGAAGCAATGGAGATGTTTGCTTAGGATATGGGTGATGAAGTGCTTTAGGTACCCACATAGACTTAGTATTTTTATCGCTTTTATTTGTCTTGTGGGATTTTTGTAATTTTTGAATGGAATGTGTATTTTGGATGGAAGTGGATGGTTGGGATTTTTGTGATGTGGATGCCTCATTGGACTTGATTTCTTTTCGCTTAGGTACCCAAACCATTTTGTTTTTAGACTTTTCTTTTGGAGGCATGGGCTTATATAACTTTTTGGATGCACTTGGCTTTGACTTTTTGCAATTGTATGCTAAGGCATTAGGACCATTAGAATTTTTGACTTTATAAATAGAGGCATCTAAATTTTTATTTTTGAATCCCATGGGGTGGATGGATTGAGTGGAAGCTTTATGTTTACACAATGTGTGCATTTGTTGGTCATGACTAAGATGTTTAGAGGATTTATGGATAAATGGATAAGAGGATTGAATGGTAGGGATATTAGGTGTTGGAAGTAATGGTGGTAAAGTGGATGGAGGGATATTAGGAGTTGGAAGTAACGGTGGCAACATGGATGGTGGAAGGTGTATGGTCACATGCTTTTGACATTTGTAGGATGATGGTGGTGGGATGGCAACATATGTCTTAGGTGTATGGTAGGATTTATGATGGAAAGTGGACTTAGAATGCATGGAGGAAATACCAACATCTTGAGACTGGTTTCCTTGGGGTATGTAATGGACAATGGGACTAGGTGTAGGTGGAACACTAGACACAAGTTCCTTATTGGAAAGACCAAGTGGATATGATGGAGGACTTGCAATGGGGTCGATAATGGGTGATGGAGGATCATTAGGATCTTGATTAGCATTGTGTTCACTTAGATCCAAGGTATTTGTTTGATCTTCTATAGTAGCTTGGGAGGCAAGTGTCTCATCAAGGGAAGTGGATGTTTGACAGTCATGGATGGTGCTAGGTGGAGGTGAATTTGGAATATCTTGTTCATGGATAGGCTCTTCATCATTATTGATATCATCTTGATCATAGAAAAGATATAGATTATGGACAGGTTGGATGACAATGATTTGATCTTGATTAGGACTAGGGCTTGATGTTTCCACATGCTTAGGATTAGGCTCTTGACATACATCTTGGGTTGCTTGAATGGAAGTAGAAGGGGATGACTCTTGGAGAGACTTGACATGTTCAAGATGGTCAACAACATAGGAGCATGATGGAGGTTGACTTGGACTTATGAGGGGAGACTCTTGACTTGGCTCAAGGGGTTGTGGATGACATGGTTGACTTGAAGGACTTGGCATGACGTTTGAGGACTCTTTTGTATGTTCATGTATATGAGTTGAATGACATGGTGGCAATTGATTCCTTTCTTGTAGCCCTTGGGTCACATCCTTTGTAGGTGGATTGGTGGATTTATGTAATGCCATCAATTTATGTTTTAAATATCTAAATGTAAGGCATTGATTTGATGAAGGATTAGATGATGGTGGGGGTAATGAATAGTTTGATGGGTTAGAAGGTGGAGAGGCCAATGGATTAGGACTAGGACATGGTGGATTAGGGATATGCATTTGATTGGATGGTAGTAAGGGTGCATGAACTAGATTGGTGTTCCCATTGTCAAAGGTGGCATTAAGACTTAAAGGCTCTTGATGTTGTTGCCAAGGTGGACTTGGGAAGCTACATTGTTGTTGTGATGTGGGTGGACATGTCGATGTGGCATTGACATGGAAGGTAAATGGGTTTTGTGGGCATGATGATGAAGGTGACACATAGGATTGGGGTTGAATGTCTTGTGGTTGGAATGGTGTTTGGACTTGTGATATGATTTGTTGTTGTGATGATGATGGAGGGGTTGAATATGATAATGACTGTTGAAAGGTTGATTGATGTGGATAAGAGTTGAAATTAGAAGAGTTGTGATAGGTTGACAAAGGGGAAACTTGATATGTGGATGGATGAGGTTGATATGATGATATAGGTGACACATTAGGTTGATGTGAAATGTGTTGATGTGGTGATTGGACTTGATAATGCGCTTGTTGAACTTGACAATTGGCCATGAGGTATTGGATTTGTGCTATGAGTTGTTGCATTTGTGGTGATTGGTTGGTTTGAAGTTTTTGGATAACATAATGGGTGCTTTGAATGATTTGTTGGTCTAAAGGTGTTTGATTTGTTTGAGCTTTATGAAGCATGTGAATAAGCTCTAGTGCTATGTCTTCAAATGTTGTCATGGTGCAAAATGATGTTGAAAGAGATGATGATGTGGAATGACGAGATTGGATGACTTGGATGATGTGGAAAAATTTTATTGAAAGTTTGACTTGGGCAATATCAAACACAAGATTCTACATGTAAATGCATAAACACACACACCAAGCACAATGATAAGTTTGTCTTCCAAGATTAAATGCTATGATTAATCAAGCACTTGAATACACAACAACAAGCCCTATGACTAGTCAAGTGGGGTATGGCCAATTAGGTCTTAAGATAGATTGCACAAGGTTGACTAAGGAATTATTTGAAAGAAAAATTCTGCCACACAGCCGGGAGAAAGGGGTAACCCACCCTTCACCTTCACTTCCCAAAGGTATAAAGTTCTTTGGGGCTTAGCCAAGAGTGACAAGATTTTAACTTCCAAACAAGCGTGTCTTTCGATTCCCACTTCGATTGAGGTCGTCCCTAGGGGTGATGAAATCCCCTAGCAGGCCTCCCATGAAGGGTTTGACAAAATCAAATCAAGTGAGGTGTTTGTGATCACACACGCACTTGATTCACACTCACAACGATTAATTTCCCTTAGAAATGAAATGTTTGTATGCAAACAATAGAAGCACATGTTCTTTTTAACCCCAATTCAAATGTGTAGGAAGACAATGGTTAATGTTAGACCCAATTTTGATATGTGATTGAAGACAAAATTCATTTTTAAGAGCCCAAATCCAAATGTGTTTGCAAACAAGGATTAATTTTATGCCCCAAATTGAAATGTGTGACAAACAAGATTAAGAAATGGAAGATGGGATATGTGCACCTGATTATTCGCTTTCCAATTTATTGTGTATGAATGATATTTCTGCCACTAAAACTCCTTATGATCACCCTGCAAAATCAAAAGAAATAATATCATAATGCAGCCATGAAAAAAAATAAACTCATTAGAAAATTGCAATTTCAGATACATATTTTTCACATAGCTGAATTAGATTTGATTATTTGAAGACATTATTGATATGAAAAATACAAAATCAAAGAAGAGACTGATACTATTTTTCGGAGAGCTTTCCAGAAATATAAATAAGTCAGAAAAATTCCCTATTTTGAGCCCAATATTAATTTTCTATTAAAAATCATAAAAAAATTATAAAAAATACAAAATAGCTCCAAAAATTCTGATTTTTTTACTGGAGGCGTCTGATGTCATTCAAAAGCTGCAAAATGTTTTTTGTGAGTATATCTATAACCGTGAGTGAGATCTAAGCAAATCTATTTTAAACCCTAATTTCAAAATTTCTATTTTTTGACTAATAATTGCACATCAAAATTTAAAAAATAAATAGTAGACCCCTATTAAAATTAAAAGATATTTCCAGAAATGTAAACATATATGAAAAATTCGATTATTTACTCCCGAAATTAATTTTTTATTAAAAACAGAAAAATAATTATAAAAAATGAAATACAGATCCAAAAAATATAATTTTTGAAATGAGAGCTTTTGACTGTGTCCTCGACCTACAGAAAAAAAATTGTGAGAAAATACGAATCCGTGTGAAAGATATGGTCAAATCCTTGGAAACTAGGGTTTTGTCCAAAAATGATGCCAAACTTGCAACAAAAAGCTAACAAAATCTGCAATAAAAAAATACAACTCCAAGATTTCTCCAAATGTGTTAAAATATGTCGGGTTCACCAATGTAATCAAGGGAAAATCCTAATTTGTTAAAGGGGTTTGCACAATAACAATAAAATTCCAATGAAATAACAAAGTACAAAGGAAATAATATAAAAACAAAAGGAACAATGTTACCCTAGGTCTTCATCTTCCATGCTTCACCTTTGTTACACCTCCTAGCTTGCTATAAATAGAGATGCCCTCAAATTTGTATGAGCAACTATGACAAATGACAAGACCAAAGCAAGTTTTGAAGGATTTATTGAAAGAAATGACTTGAGAATAGACTAAAATGACAATGACTGCAAATGACAATAATCATAACCTAAATTGACAGAATGAGCATGAGATGGAGAGAGAGAGAGAGAGAGAGAGAGAGATAAGAACAAAATTGCCATTTTATAAAAACTACAATTTTGAATGTGTGGCCAGGATGAGAAAGAATAGCACCCCAGACCACCGGTCAAGATTGAAATGTTGTAGAATGTAGGGTTAGGTCAAAAATTAGGGCAAAACACAAAATAGCTATGATTGAATTATAAGATAATTCAACTGCGCCGAAATTAAAATGAGATGCCCATATATAAGATTTTGGATTTGGAAGATAAGATTGGGAAATTGTACAAAAGAGGGTGTTAAGTCGAGGAAATTAAATGTATCAAAAATTATTTAATTTAGGTGATCAATTTAAACATCAAATAATAAAGATATTATTTAATTATGGAGGAATGTGACAAAAGGAATTACTTTGAATTAAATAATGATTTAATTCAAAATTCAAGAGAATTGACTATATTAAATAAATCAAATTTATTTAATTTTAATGAGAGAACAAGCTAATGAATAATTAAATAATTAAAATAATTATTTAATTATAGTGGATAGTGGACAAAAATTAAATAAATAAGAATTTATTTAATTTTAGAAAGAAGGGGACCTAATTAGTGACGTAATTAAATAAATAAAATTTATTTAATTAATCAAGGGAGAATAAAGATAAAAATGAATTAATTAAATAATTAAAATTATTTAATTAATAGAAGAATTATGACTTTAGAAAATAATTAAATAATTAAAAATTATTTAATTATTAAGAATGAAAGGGGCGATGTTGAATAATCAAGAGTTGCAAGCCTAGGAAAATTTTATGTGTCTATAGTCCCATAAACTCGGCTATTGCTTCATCATTTTTGAAAGTGTCTAAGGTGGGTTCTCCTTGCTGGTCCCACTCTATCATTTGCAGGTATACAAGAGAAATGCCATCATCAATGTTGTTGAGATTTAGTGAAGAGGAGGATAAGGTGAAAGTGGAAGTATTATCGGTATCACAAAAGGAATCGATCCAAGCGTAGCCTTCAGTTGGGTGATTAGATAAGTCAATTTTGTGAAAGGTATTAGCTAGATTGTAGTCATTGGATGTGCTTGTAAGATTCCCACTCCCATTCATTAGAGTCAATCTCAGCAAGGTAATCCTTAGATGCCTCGATATCTTTTGAAGCACTAACATTCCCTCTTGAAAGCACCTTGGTACTAGGAGCATTCACTTTTCATGGTTCATACCCTAGCCTTATGTTCTTTGGCCACTTGAAAGGTATCAAATGTTTTTTTCTTTCCACTCTTGTGTAAACCGAGTTCGTTGTTTCCATCATAACCTTTATGTTTCATGATCTCAAAGCCCTTACCATAATGCTCGATTGGGATCTATTTAGGTTCAAAATTGTTGGTGTAATTAAATGTCTTGTACCTTGTTCTAGGTCTTGATTACACCTTAGTTAAGTTTACTTAGGGACTACATAGGAGGTTGTTGGAGATTTTCCACTTTTGGTGGACTTGACATGTCATTACCACATCACTTCCACCTTTTGTGGACACATCATGTGATTATCTCTCCACCTTTTGTGGTGATTATCACATTATCACCTTTCCACTTTAGGCGGAGTGATAACTTTTCATAGTTGTCTCATGTTATAAGATTACGACACTTGTCATAATCTTATGCCCTTCTATGTTCTCACCTTGGCTATATATACAAGGGGTCTCCTATGTACTATTTGCTCATTACATTCTATCATATTGACATAATACAATTTATTCTTGTCATCTTGTTTCTATCTCTCTTTTGCTTGTGCTTTCTATTAGGCCTCTAGATCTTGGGTGGCTACCTTCATAGCCAATTCTTACATGATATCAAAGCTTTTGGAGTGCCTTTAGTTAGTCATTTGGAGAGATTCTTAGAGGGTTCCATTATTGGCCTTGTGTTGCAGGTGCATTTTGGGAGCTTGTTGCATCAGATCTGAGCTCGCCATTGCGTCCAGAGTGTCCGAAATAGTCAGATTTGCCTTTTGTTTCGTCTCAGTTGGACATTGGAGGCCAAATCTGCAAAGGGTTGAAGATTGGAGGTGGTTACCAGATCCAAGAGGTAGCTACCACTTTGGAGCATTTTCAGCCGAAAAAGGACCTAGCCATCGTGCTCAGAAGAGCCAAAAGCCCATAAATCGACTGCCAAATCGTCCAAATCAGAGCAAGTTGTCCGTCGAGGCAAAAAAAATTTGCTGGCTGAGCCGTACGGCCCAACCATTATGATAGTCGGTACGAAATTTTAATTTTCAGAAATTTTTTTTATCTGTGAAATATTTTTCAATAAAAAAAATCAAAAATTTTATTATATTCCGCAGATTTTTATTGTAATTATAAAGTTTTTTATTTTTAAAAAATAAAAAATGTTATTCCGAGTAGGGTACCAGTACTTTCGCCGCATCCGGCACTGGGAGGCAATCACCGTACTAATGCTCCCGTCAGCCTATGTGGCTCACGGTCAGTGGCCACCGCGACCCCTCGTGATCCCTCCAAATGGGCAACCAGTAGCTTCCGTTTATCCCGCCGTAAAAATCTTGTCCAGAAGACCTTTTTTTCATCGAGCAACGTAATCGCGCAATACCGTGTTATCTGGAATATTCTATCATCAGTCAGTGAATATTCCGTCACCATGGATTCCGGCAAATCGTATATTCCAGCGACTTTTTCGGCAAAGGGCGACGGCCAAGATGACGGTCAAACGACCATCAAATTTAACATAGTGTTTTGCTGACATCAGCACTGTGTCAGCAGTTTTTTGAAAATTTTAGACCCCACTCCGTTGAGCTTTTTGATTTTGCAGTTCATCTTCAAAGGCTCATATCTTGGTCATTTTGAGGCCTTTTTTGGTGCAATTTTTTTTTTATTTGGGCCAGTTTTTCATGTACATCACAGTGGTGCAATTATTTTTTGATTTTAGTGCACGGATTTTCCATAAAATTGGATTTGTCTCAGATCTTGCTCGATTGTCATCATTTTTGCAACTTCCAGGGCTCTGTTCAGGCTCATACGAACTCCTTTTCAGGTGCCTTTTTTTTTTGAAAGTGCATGATTTTTTCTGAACTTCATAGTGGTTCTATTAGTTTGTAGTGTTTGTGATCATAAATTGTACTTTCAGCACTTGGTCATTTTTGGCCTATTTTGGGCATTTGTAAAGATAAGATCTCAGTTCGGTCTTTTGTATTAGTCATTTGAGTTTGCTGTAGCCTACTTAAGGCTGTTGTAAAACATTGAAAATTAGAAGCCCACTTTGCTTGGCTTGCAAGTGGCCATTGTACACGCACTAATTATAAAGTGCCAAATCATCTTTTTTTTTGGGGGGGGTTCTTTGATTGAGTGAAATTGGGGGGGTGTCTTGAGTGATTGTGCCTCTCTCTCTGTCTTGTTCTCTTTCATTTTTCTACTATGGGTTCTCCTAATTTTCCCTTGTTAACTCCACATAATTATTCTTCTTGGAAAATTGATGCATGGAGTAAGTTAATGGAAAAAGGATTAACTCATTATATTGATGGAACTGTTGTTGCACCATCTGATCCTCAAGCTAATCCTGTTGCTCATTTGGATTGGCTCACTAAAAATACTATGGCTCTTGGAACATTAAGAAAATATGTATCAAAAGATCTAATCTTTCAAATTGATAAGTGTAAAACAATTAAAGAAGCTTGGGACAAGTTTGGTCAATTGTATGGCCAAGTTGATCAGATTAGAGGTTATCAACTTGACAATGATCTCACAATGTTAGATCCCAAGAATTTTGATACAATCCAAGACTATGTCACTAAGGCAAATGAGCTAAGAGCACAACTTAAAGATTGTGGCATTGATAAGAAGGATGCACAGTTGGTCTACAATTTGTTGGGAAAACTTCCATCAGAATATGCAGCATTTGTTTCTAGCTTCCAAACCCATCGCTTGATAGTAGGTAGTTCTTTCACTATGCCTACATTTGACACTTTTATAGAAATGTTGATGTTAGAACAAGCAAAGTTGGTAAGCATGGGGATTCTTAAGTCTTCAAAGTCCAAAGCTTTGGTGGCTAATCAAGGGAATCAAGGGACTCAAGGAAAGGGTTCCAATAAGAAGCAAAAGCAATCTAATACAAAGAACCAACAAGATAAAGCACAATCATCCTCTCCAAAACAAGGGAATTCTTCATCACAAGGGAATTCTACATCTTCTCCCAAGAAGGGAAATTCAAGCAAGAAGGAGAGACCAACTTGTTCATATTGCAAGAGGGTTGGTCATGACGAGCATCATTGCCACACTAAGCAAATTGATGAGTTGACAAACATCATCAAGAAGAATAACATCAATTTGCCATCTGCCTACAAGAAGAAGGATTCATCCCCTTCCACTTCCTCACAATCAAAAGGAAAAGGGCAAGCATTTGTGGCTACTTCAGGTTCTTCACAGCAATGGATACTTGACTCGGGTGCCACTCATCATATGGGTTCTTCAATGGAACAGTTTTCTTCTTTGGAGCAATCTAAGGTACCTCACATCTTCATAGGAGATGATACTCAAGTGGAAGTTGAAGGAGAAGGTTCAGTTGCCATGGATAATGGAACATTTGAGAATGTTCTCTATGTTCCTAACTTGAGTGCCAATCTTCTCTCAATCTACCAAATCACTCACTTTGGAGATGGCAAGAAAGTTGAGTTTCTACCAGATTCAGTTGTGGTCAAAGAAATTAAGGATGATGCCTTGGTTGCAGTGGGACAAGCCAATCACAACACACGGCTTTACTCATTCTCCCACTTTGTACCTAAGTCTCCTTCTACAACTTTTCTCACTCATTCAAATTCAGAAAGCAAGCTATGGCATGAGCGGTTTGGACATATCAATTACCGCTATCTTCAGCAGCTTAGCTCCAAGGCTATGGTTACAGGACTACCTCAAATCAGCTTTTCTAAAGGTGTATGTTCAGGTTGTTCCATGGGTAAGCATCCAGAAGAGAAGTTTGACAAAGGGAAGTCTTGGAGAGCTTCAAAAGTTCTTCAGTTGGTTCACAGTGATGTAGCAGGTCCATTTCCAGTGCCATCATTTAGCAAGGCTCACTATGTCCTCACCTTCATTGATGACTACTCTTGCTTCACATGGGTCTACTTTCTTGTTCACAAGAGTGAAGTGCTTGACAGATTTCTTGCCTTCAAGGCTCATGTTGAGAAGCAATCAGGGAAGCAAGTCAAGATTCTTCACATAGACAATGGAAGGGAATATGTGAACAATAGACTTGAGGAATTTTGTACTCTTGAGGGGATTGATCTTCAACATTCAGTTGCATACACTCCACAGCAGAATGGTGTAGCTGAAAGAAAGAATAGAACCCTTAAGGAAATGGCTAGCTGCATGATTCATGCTCGATCTCTTGGTCCTCAATTTTGGGCAGAAGCTATCAATTGTGCCACTCACATCCAAAATTGGGTTCCCCATAAAGCTTTGAAGGGTATGACTCCTTTTGAGGCTTGGTGTGGTAGAAAACCAGTTGTGAGACACTTCAGAGTTTTTGGTTGTCCAACTTGGGCACGAATACCTCCAGAGAAGCGCAAGGCATTGGAACCTTAGAGTAGGCCTTGCATCTTTGTTGGATATCCTAAAGGTGTTAAGGCATATAGACTTTTGGATCCAGAGACACATGAGTTATTTATTGAGAGGAGTGTTCACTTTGAGGAAAGCTCTCCTAGCTTGACCTCTAATCCTCCTCTTCCTTCCTCCATAGTGGAAAGTGATGATAATGACTCTGATGATGATTCTTCCTCAACTTTGACTCGCAATATCACACCTTCGTAGGGTCCACTTATAGTTGAGGCACCTCATCCTTCATCTCCTCCTAGACCTCGTTGGGCTCGATAGACTCTTGAGTCAATAGGTTCTCTTGTTGGGGATCCTTCAGATACTTGAAGGATTCAGTCACAACATCAGAATTTTCCACATGCTTATATTGCTACTTCTTCAGATCCACAATCCTTTAAGGAAGCTTTAGGCATTCCTGAATGGGATTCAGCAATGGAGGAAGAGTATAGTTCCTTCATGAGGAACAATACATGGGATTTAGTTCCTCTTCCTAGGGGAAGAAAGATGGTTCGATGTAAGTGGATCTATCAGACTAAGTATGCAGCAGATGGAAGTGTGGATAAATACAAAGCTTGGCTTGTGGCAAAAGGTTTCTCATAGGTTCCAGGTGTTGACTATACTGAGACCTTTGCACCCGTTGCTAAGATGAACTCCATTCGCTTGACACTTGCTATTGCTGTAGCTCATGGTTGGGTTGTACATCAAATGGATGTGAAGAGTGCATTTCTTCACGGGGATCTTCATGAGGAGATTTACATGGAGCAGCCACAGGGATTCATATAGGATTCTTCATTGGTTTGCAGATTGAGGAAGTCTATCTATGGCCTCAAACAGGCCCCTAGGGCTTGGTATGCCAAGATGGATTCCTTTCTTCTCTCAGTAGAATTCACGAGGTGTCATTCAGATCTGAATGTCTACATTTTGCAACACGATAATTCTCACTTGCTTGAGTTAACATTTTGCAATCCAATATTTGGGGTGAATGAATTGAGGTTGGTCCCAAATGCATGTGATAGGTTTTGGTTTTGAATGTTATGAGTGAAAGATGGTATTTGATTTTTGATATTGGGGGTGAAAGTTGGAATTTGATTGACATGTGGCAGATTCATATTGGATTGAGTTTGAGTTTGCAATGGGTTTGAACTAGTTTGAG
>VDFB02389487.1:0-47258 GCA_007258455.2 Sequoia sempervirens | reverse complement strand
CACAATCCTCCAAAATGGTGAATTGAATCCAATGGTGAAGAAATTGCTTAAATATTATTTGTCATTTGTGAGATATTAAACTTTCAATTTCCAAAAATCTTGTTAAAATATTTGAAGTCAAATTTGAGGTACTTAGAGGCTTTGGATGAGCTCAAAAATTGGCAAAAAACCAAAGTAATCTACCTTTAGGTACTACTTTGTGGTCAATGATGAAGAAAATCAAAGGCACTTAGAGGCTTTGCTTGAACCCTTAATATAAAAGGAGGTGCAAAAGTTGTTGAGTTCTAGGATTATATATCTAGTAAGACACTCCGCTTGGGTAGAAAATCTAGTGTTAGTGAAAAAGAAAAATGAAAAAATCAGACTACGTGTTGATTTCAGAAATCTCAATCAAGCTTCATAAAAGGATAATTATTCCTTTCCCTCCCTTGTTGAATTCCTCCAAATAGTGAATGGTTTACAAATTTTGTCCTTTATAGATGGATATTTAGGATATAACCAATTCATGGTTAAGGAATAGGATAGATTGAAAATAACCTTTACCACAAAGTGGGGAACATTTTTGTATATGGAAAAATGTCATTTGGTATCATCAATACAGGGGAAACCTACCAAAGAGATATGGATGTAGATTTTAAATGATTAATTGGAAAATGTATTACAATATACATGGATGACCTCACATTCTTTTCAAAAAATAAGTCAAATCATGTAATTATTTATGTAAAATTCCCCAGAGGTGCAAGGAATTAGGTATTTCTCTCAACCCCAAAAATTGTATCTTTGGAGTTATGGAAGGAAAACTCTTGGGTCATATAATTTATGAGAGAGGTATTTCTATTGATCCTAAAAGGATTGAATACATCCTAAACTTGTCTTTACAGGAAATAGTGGAAAAGAATTGAAATCCTTTTTTAGAAAGATAAAATTTATCAAAAATTTCATCAGTGGATTCATAGAAATTGTACATCCCTTGAATGACATGTTAAAAAGGATATGAAAATTAAGTGGGCTACAGAAGGAAAGAAATCCTTTCAAGAAATTAAGGAAGTTATAACAAGTGCAGTAGTAAGTCAGCTAGTCCATAATACACCGTTGTTCAACATTTATACCTTTGCCTCATATCATTATTATGTTGGTGTGTTGACTCAAAAGGGGGAGAACAACAATGAAAGACCAATAGCCTTTATTAGTTACCCTTTAAAAAATTTAGAAATTTGATATCCCAATTTGGATAAGTAATCATTCGCCATAGTGAGAGTTGTGAAGAAATTTTGACACTAAATTTTAAGAAGAAAAGTGATTTTGATAGTCCCAGATGCAACCATTAAATCAATATTGATGCAAAATGAGTTGGAAGAGAAAAGAGGTAAGTGGATGACAATTCTCCAAGAATTCAACATGGAGATACAACCCATGAAGCTAGTAAGAGGTCAAGGACTTTTGAAGACCCTAGCTGGAGTTGATAAACAACTGTGTGTCAATAATATTCCCAATAGGACATTACTTTGGACACCTAGTACAAAGATAGTTTATATTTTGTTGTAGAATAGGTGCCCATAGGGTATAGACGTAACCTAAAGGAGAGCCCTAAGGATGAAAAGTAGGATCCTACTTGATAAAGAAGGATCCTTATATCAAAAGAATTACAAAGTTTTTTACCTAAGATGCTTGAACAAAGAAGAGACTGTTTCAATCTTAATAGAATTCCACGAAAATTTTGGTGCTGACCATGGTTCAGTAGAGGCAACTACTCATCAGGTATTAAGGGCAGGATATTACTAGCCCACACTATTCAAAGATGCCTTTCAACATGTAAATACTTGTCACATATTTCAAACTAGAGCAAGCAAGGAAATAAATGTGCCTATGCCACTATAGCCTGTGTATGAGGTACATCCTTTTTCCCAATGGGGCCTAGACTTTATAGGGATGATTCACCCCCATTCCTTCATAGGGCACACATTTATTCTAGTAGCAACCAATTATTGTACAAGATGGTTTGAAGTGATCACCTGCAAACAAAGTACAACCAATGTGGTGATCAATTTTTTTGAGGATCATATAATGACTAGGTTTGGAATGCCATTTTCTCCAATATGTGATAACGGTCCTTCCTTTTTATATGTTCAATTACTACAATGGGATTTTGAGCATAAGGTAATTTTAAAATATTTTTCAAATTATTGTCTTCAAGGCAATGGAGTTGCAAAATCTACCAACAAGAACTTGATAGGGGTCATTAGAAAATTTTTAGACAATAATCCTAAGGAATGGCACTCTCACCTCAAGTATGCACTATAGGAAAATAGGACTAGGATAAAAAATGCTTCATAGACATCTCCCTACCAATTAGTTTGTCTAGAGCCTATATTCCCTATGAACCTTAGGATACCCTCATTAAATTTCATGGAGAACTATCTAGAAATGGAATATAAGGTTTAGGTTAGATTGATGAATTTGTTGGACTTAGAAGAAAGAAGAAACACTTCTCTTGAGCATGTTTTGAAATATCAGGCTATTGTCAAAAGATGGTTTGACAAAAGAGCCAAAATAAAATCTTTCAGGATTTTAGACCTTGTTCTACTATAGGACAAATTTAAAGAGAGAAATAGAAACCATTCAAAGTTTGAGCAACTATGGATAGGTTCCTATCAAATATCTGAAATCTTAGGGGAAAACACATTTAGGATCAATACTATGACTAGAGGACCAACCTCATTTCTAGTCAATGGGTAGTTTCTAAAACACTACTTTGGATCCTAGGAAGGTCTCATTTCCTTCCATATAAATAATTAGCATAGGTTCTTTCTTTTTTCTTTTTTCTTTTATCACTATCAATTGTTTTCATTGTGTTCTTTTCATGTTCCCTTTGTTGTTGTCTTTCCTTTTCCCCTGTTTCTTTTTTTGTCTGGGGGGTTTGTGTAAGTGTTTCTTAGGTGCTCATCTAAGTAAGGTTTGAATATCAATCATGCACAAAATGTCCATGATATTTCCTTTTCAATGTTTTTGCATACAGTATCCCAAAGTTTACTAACCCATTATTAAGTTTGGATGTCTTGGAGGTTCTAGTTTGAAGCCAATGAACACTAGTAGAATTTGGAAAATAAATGACTGTGACTAAAACTTTTAGTCACAACAACTAAAGATGACTAAATTCTACTCATTTTTTGCAACACAACTATAAATGACTAATTTGATCATCATAAGTGACTAATTTTATCATTGGATAAAAAACACAACTAAATAATTAGTCACACAAATAAAAATTAGACAATATGATATTAAAGTGGATAATTAAAAAATATATTTCGAATTGAGGGAGTTGGTTGTATTATAATATAATATAATAATATATTATTATGTTACAATACAATATATTATATTATATTATATTATGATATTATATAATATTTTTTATGTAGAGCCAAGGTGGAGATCACTCACAACAATGGAAATGTCAATTCTAAATCAAAGAACTCTTCTTTACAATGCATTCAGCCTAATAGGCATCAACTCACCCTCAAGGGTCTCAACCCCTCAATCTTGCAAATAAACAAAAAAAACTTCACCAATACCCCTAAAAAGGCCTTCAACATTCATACAATGGAAATTATATCAATTGGAAACAATCCCCAAGTCAGGTTCATTGAAATCCACAAAACTCATCATTTGACACAAGCTTTCCTTGTAGTAGTGGAAACCCTGTTTTTCATACTTTTGACCAGAATTTTCAAAAATACTTTAGAAAATTTTCATTGATTCAAATAACCATTTCATAGATATTCCACATACTAGAAAACTAGACACATCTTCTTCAGACCAAACACCTCAAATTTGGGTTTTTCACAGTTTTAGGCCTCAAATTAGGCCATTTTCCCAAAAGGTCTACCTCTAGATCTCCACCCTGGACTTCCTAACCCCAGAAAATTCTTGTATCAATTTCCCAAACCTCATATTTTCCAGGTCTCATGACCCTAAACTCTCAAACAATCCTCCAATGCAAAAACCCTCCTTGAAGCCTAAATAACTAGGGTTTTAAGGCACCATTATTGAATCTTCACCTTCCCAGCCACTCCTATCCAACCTAATGGCTCAGAAACCTTTCAATAGGTCATCCCATGCTTAAGGAACACTCACTTGGTCATTAACAATGTGGCTTTATCACTTCATAGGTCTGACCCACCATTTTCCAAGGGAAAACTCACATTTACAGCCCTTCCTTTCACCCTCCAAGCCAAGAGATCACTCTTCCACACCTCCTACTCCAAAAGTATCATTCCCTACACTCTACTACATGATCCCACTGAGTTACATTTGAAGATAGTAGGTGGGATGATGGTTATGCCATTAAAACACCCTCAAACCCTTAAGGTTGTTCAGGGACCCGATAAGAGAAACTTGATGAATAAAGGCCTTAAAAGTTTAAATCAAACCCTTCCAAAGTACTAAATACAATTTAAGACATATATCTACTAATACATATAAGGAATCAATGCATATGGAACTCATACGGCCTGCACACAGTAAGGAAACTCAGAAAAACAATGAAAACTGTATAAAAACAGAGTAACTTCAATGTTTATTTCATTCCCTTGGCTTCAACAATGGAAAATCAATCCTCTCAAGGCTTTACATAACATTTATCAATCTCCTCTAACTGACCAATGCCCCCTAACCACTAAGCAACCAACTTTCAAAACATATAACCTTTGAGATTACAAATTTGTTGCATAATGCAACTCACAAATTTGGAACTTTGACTCTACCTTAATGACTCCATTACATACAATCTCATATAATTTCCTTTTAGGCTCACAAATGCAATTTGGTGACTCATTTTAATGTAAAAGTGCATTGAACCACTAAACATAGGAATTTTTAGGTAGGTGATTAGGTGTTCTTGCACCATACACCCCCCCTAAGAAGAAT
This sequence comes from Sequoia sempervirens, assembly GCA_007258455.2. Taxonomy (NCBI): domain Eukaryota; kingdom Viridiplantae; phylum Streptophyta; class Pinopsida; order Cupressales; family Cupressaceae; genus Sequoia; species Sequoia sempervirens. Next base: position 42,326 of record VDFB02389487.1, on the reverse strand, counting down.
TCATGAGACATGAATTGTGGATGATACCAATATGTCCAAGCCGGATTAAAACACCACTGATTCACAGGCCATTGCCACTGACCCATGTTGCTCTGTGCTCCATGTTTCCCTATCATTGTACTCTGCCCTGCACTCTTGACTGGAGTTACACTTGAAAGTGATTGTGTTTGTACATTCAGACCTAAGGTCTGCTCGTTCTCCATTCTCAGTTCAAAATCTACTTGTCTCCCATCACCTGTATCTGCACATAAACAAAGGTTAGCAAAACCACTACCCTAAACTTCCTTTCACTTAGTCCCATTTGTTTGTCTAGATCTGCTTTGTCCACACTGTCCTTGTACCTCTGTCACCAGTCCCAATACATTTCTACCATGTTTCTTCACCATTCTATCAGTATTATCAACCACTATATCTACAATTTTCCTTTGCTTCACACCCATATATGTAGGAATAGGACATTCAATGGCCCCAATAACACACCTTCTTGTGCATTCTCTTTTAAATCACATTTTACCCCTATTTTTTCCTTCACGGTTGTTGTTCCTACATTAGCAGACCTATACTTGTTCACAACATCAGAAAGTTTGATTTCTTTCACAACATTCAGAGGTTCTTTCCCTCCACACATAATAACATTTGCCTTACCTTTATCATCTTCTACCCAAGGGTTCAAAACAAACTTATGATCATCTTTCATTATGGTATACTTATTTGCTCTTCCATCATACATGGCACACCTATCATACTGCCAAGGTCTTCCTAGGAGTATGTGGCAGCAGTCCATTAGAAGAATGTCACAAATAACACTATCCTTATAATCACCAATCTGGAAATCTACAATAGACTACTCATTTACTAACAAAGATTGACCATTACTTAACCAAGATACCTTATAAGGAAACTCATGAGAAATTCTTTTCAAATTTAGCTTGTTCACCATTTCACATGAAACCATATTTTCAGTTGAACCGGAATCAACCACAACTTTACATACCTTTCCCTTAATCTTGCAAGTAGTTTTGAATAGCCTCTTCCTATGCAATGGATCCACTTCTTTGGAAGTCTTCAAAATTGGCTTGTGTAGCATCAAAGCTTCTCCAAAATCAGGGTTTGTAGGATGACTTGGTGAACCAGTGCTCTCCTCTTCATCCTCTTGCACAAGTTGAACCCTTTTATCACCTTTACTTCCACTTGATGAAGCACCAATCTTCTTAGGACATTTGAAGGATGGATGGCCAAATTCATTACTAGTGTAACATCTACCTAAAAACACATTAGAACTCCTACCTCCTCCAAATCTACCCCTTGTGCCTCTCCATCCACCTCTGAAATTAGATTGCTCTTGACCTTTCATGGCATCTTCTTGATTGTCATTGTTTGGCTTTTAATTAGCCATAGATCCTCTTCCTCTTGATGCATTACCTCTGCCCCTAGCTACTTTTCCTTGTCTTCTCTTCATCTTCCCTTCCACCCTGATTTCCATTTGATAACATTCCTCTACATTCCTAGAGTTATCCAAAACCAATTCATCTTGTATGTTTAACCTCAAACCACCCATATATCTTGCAAATTTTTCATTTTCATTCTCATGATGACTAGACCTTAAACTTAGTTTATAAAACTCCGTAGTATAAGACTTAATGTCCATTTCCTTTTGCCTTAAGCTTTGCAATTTCTTAAACATTTGAACTTGATGATCCTTGGGTAAGAATTTACCTTTGAGTTTTGATACCATCTTGTCCCATGAGGTGATTTTAGACTTTCCTTGCTTCCTCCTCTCTGATTGAAAGTAGTCCCACCATACCAAAGCATGGCCCTACAACTTTGTCTTTGCAATCCTTTCTCTTTACTCCTCAGGAACCTCATCACATTCAAAATGGTTATCTAATGCAGCAATCCAGTCAAGTAATTATTCATAATTTAAACTTCCACCATACTTAGGAACATCAATTTTTACCTTAGGCTTTCCATTCCTTACTTCCTTCACCAACTTTGCAATCCTTTGGTCCTCTGGATCAAGTTCTTCTTCCATGTCTTCAAACTCATCATCTTCATCTTCATCTGACTCACTCTCTTCCACATCCCTTATTTTGTTTGTCTCCAAGGCTATGATTCTTTCCTCCAACTCTCTAATTTCTCTAGCATGTTTGTCTTTCATCTCCTTCATCTCTTTAGCCATATCTTTGCTCTTTGGAGGCATCTTTGAATGCCAAATTCTTCACTTCTTCCTTTCTCTTCACAACCTACAAAATGAAAAAAAATCTACTCCTTTATGCTCTAATACCACTATGATGAAGATCCAAGGTGGAGATCACTAACAACAATGGAAATTTCAATTCTAAATCAAAGAACTCTTCTTTACAATGCATTCAGCCTAATAGGCATCAACTCACCCTCAAGGGTCTCAACCCCTCAATCTTGCAAATAAACAAAAAAACTTCACCAAGCCCCTAAAAGGCCTAAATATCCATACAATGGCTACGTAGATCAATTAAACAATTTCAAGTCAGTTCATACAACCACAAACTTCATCATTTGACACAAGCTCTTTTATAGTAGTAAACTCATTTTTAGACTTTTGACCAAACTTTTCCAAAACACTTTAGAAAATTTTCATTGATTTAAATACCCATTTTAGAGATACTCAACATACTAGAAAACTAGACACATCTTCTTCAGACCAAACACCTCAAATTTTGGTTTTTAACAGTTTTAGGCTTAAATTAGGCCATTTTTCCAAAGGGTCTACCTCTAGATCTCCACCCCGGACTTCCTAACCCCAGAAAATTCTTGTATCAAGTTCGAAAACCTCATATTTTCTAGGTCTTATGACCCTAAATGCTCAAAAAAGCCTCCAATGCAAAAACCCTCCTTGAAGCCTAAATAACTAGGGTTTTAAGGCACCATTTTTTAATCTTCACCTTCCCAGCCACTCCTATCCAACCTAACTGCTTAGAAAAATTTCAATAGGTCCTCCCATGCTTAAGGAACACTCATTTGGTCATTAACAATGTGGCTTTATCACTTCATAGGTTTGACCCACCATTTTCCAAGGGGAAACTCACATTTCTAGCCCTTCCTTTCACCCTCCAAGCCAAGAGATCACTCTTCCACACCTCCTACTCCAAAATTATCATTCCCTACACTCTACTACATCATCCCACTAAGTTACATTTGAATACAGTAGGTGGGATGATGGTTATGCCATTAAAACACCCTCAAACCCTTAAGGTTGTTCAGGGACCGGGTAAGAGAAACTTCATGAATAAAGGCCTTAAAAGTTTAAATCAAACCCTTCCAAAGCACCGAATACAAGTTAAGACATATATCTACTTATACATATAAGGAATCAATGCATATGGAACTCGTACGGCCTGCACACAGTAAGGAAACTCAAAAAAATAGTGAAAACTATATAAAAACATAGTAACTTCAATGTTTATTTCATTCACTTGGCTTCAACAACAACAACTCGAGCCTCTCAAGGATTTACATAACATTTCTCAATCTCCTCTAACTAACCAATGCCTCCTAACCACTAAGCAACCAACTTTCAAAACATATAATTGTTGGGATTACAAATTTGTTGCATAATGCAACTCACAAATTTGGAACTTTATGACTCTACCTTAATGACTCCATTACATACAATCTCATATAATTGCCTTTTAGGCTCACAAATGCAATTTGGTGACTCATTTTAATGCAAAAGTGCATTGAACCACTAAACATAGGAACTTGTAACTAGGTGATTAGGTGCTCCTACACCAATTGTGGACACTGAAAAATGTCTTAGTCTGTGAGCGTCATTTTTCTTGGTCTTCATCTCCACATAATTAAAGAATTTTAATTATTTAATCTTTCTTGATCACATTCTTCTATTAATTAAATAATTTTTAATTATTTAATTAATTCACTTCTTAGTTTTATTCTATCTTGATCAATTAAATAAATTAACTATGTCACTAATTCCCCCTCTTCTTCAATAATTAAATAGATTATTTATTTAATTATTTATTTATCATCATTCGTCTATAGTTAAATAATTAAAGTTAATTGTTTAACTATGCACTTATCCTTTAGTTCTTCCATAGTTAAATAATTGTCGAAATTATTTAATTGTCTCCTAAGCCTCTCTTTTATTAAATAATTAATTCAAATTAATTATTTAATGCTCTTTCCCATTTTATCCTATTTAATTAAAATTATTTTATAAATTATTTTAATTAAATGCCCAGCTGCCCTTTTCTCAAATAAATAATTTGAAACACATATTTGTGCCTCCACTTGTCTAGAGACCTTCCTCATGAATTAATTGATTTCCAATTTTTAATTTGACCATTATCCCTCCACTATCTCATTTTTTAATCTCAATCGTTGATTGTCTTTGGGCTCTTTCTAACCTTGACTGTCCATTTCATAACCTCCCCTTCTCTATGTTGCATGTCCTCTCATCCATTGATCTTGGAATCTTTCTAGAAGATTGATCTTGTTGTGCCCTTAGCACACACGCCCCGTTTCGAACAGGGACCCTCTTTTCTTTTGCCTTGTCGGGTTGTTTTTGGCATTGCCTCGTTTTGCATGCCCCCTTTTTTGGTGTCCTGGATGGTCAATGTTGCTTCAAAGTCTTACCCATAAGTTGACCGTACCTTCCCCTTTTAATTTTATCATGTTCTGGTACCTCACGGAGTCTCTCTGGCAGTTTTCCCCTGCCAACGGCCCCGGGCCCGGCCGTTCAGGTTTCCCTTGCCAGGTTTCCCCCTTGGCACCCGCCATTACCAACAGCGGTTAGGTCGCACCTTCCTGGCTCCCTAGGTCTGGACCTCTGTTTGTCGTCTGCTAGAAATCGCAAGAATCTTGACGGCTGCCAAACCCTCCGGCCCCGGAGCTCCGGAGTTCTGCTCCTGGGGTTCCGGGAGTGTTTTGCTGTTCCTCACGGCGAACCTCTGGCGAAGTTCCGCCTTCCGGGCCCCAACCTCCCCTTTGCCGCCAGTGACTCCCGAGTTGAACTTATCAGACGGTTGTCGTCCTGCGCCCTCCCGGCCGTCGGACCCCGGGTCTCCCACCGCTGTTGCTGAATTCAAAACCACCAACCTTGTCTCAGCCAGATTTGCATTTAGTGAGCACACGGCAATCAAAAGAAAGAAGGTCTATTCCAAACATTTCATTTGACAGAGCCGCGAGAGGAATAAGTAGGAACTTGCTAGGGGGAGCTCAAAGATTCGAAGACCTCTTCAAGCTCATCGCCTCACCATCACCCTCAATATTGATCATCATGAGAGATCCTACACCTCCCCCGCATCGAAAGTGTCTATGTAGTCCTCATCCACCCTTCCCGAGCATTTTTTTCTAAGGATTTCAAGGATTTAAATAGTCAACAATCATCAAGAAGACATGCAAAACGATAAAATATAAGTAATTCATGAACAAAACCCATGTCACCTAAAGTTGAGGAACCAACGCAGCATCCTCTTGACCAATTTGGAGCTTTATCTCCACGCGACAATTCTTCACAGGGGCATCCATGACCCTCGGGCTCAGACGCTCACCTTGTTAATGATGACTTAGCAAAATAGATGACCAAGCAGCTTTTGGGTCTCCCGGGCCCGGGTATCCGAGATTCCGCTCCCGGGATTCTTCCCCTCGTCCTCCGTCAGGGAGGCATTCATCTCTCGGCCGATGGCTCCTCTTGGCATAACTTCTCGCTAGTGAGACCTTCCCATTTAGAAATTCACGAGGGCCCCTCCGCACGCCTGAACCCATCTTTCAGCAAGGCATGACGCCTGCTGTGACATCATGATTTATATCGATTTCTTTTTTGGCAAGTGCCCATCCTCCGCCTGTCCGGGTCCCGAGCTTCCTTCGCCGCTTGGGAAAATTCTGTTGAAACTTGAACAACTCAGACCGTATTGAGCTCCGCCTCCAGAGCTCAACCTACTATCACCATTTCCGTGCTGAAATCCCCCAGCCTTCCATCCGCCAGGCCTCAGCTCTCCAACAGCCGCCAACACGAGGTGAAGAAAATCAGCTCGACACTGCCTGCGCCTAGTCCGCACTTTACGTCGGCATATCATTTGAAACGTCGGGCGGATCCTTCTTTAGATGGTTTTCAAATGATTGAAGCTTTAGCCCAGGACAAAAGACATTCTCACCGATGCATAATCCGCTTTTAATTCGCTCTAATAACAGTTTCGACATCGTGTGAGACTCAAATAATCATACAATGCTCACCGAGGAAACCTCCATTCACATACACTGCAGAATAACCCCATTGTCATGCCAATGTATGGATTTATCATTCCATCTGAGACCCCAGCACCCCGCCAGATTCATATACACCGAACAACAACTCATAATCGAGTACAGGCCCCGCGAAGACATTTTGGCTTTCTTACCGACAGAGACCTCATCGTGATATCGGCAAGACATAATGATGTCGGGGAAACCTCATGTATAGTGCTCTTGTTTTACCAAAAGCCACCCCGAGCTAGCCCTTTGTTCGCCAAGAGAAAGCAGATCTTAGACCGAAAGACATCGTTACCTGTCGGCAATACCTGACCTTTTGCCGCAAACTCATGCTTGGCTGAAACGAAACCCGAATGTCATTCGGCGGGACACCACAAACCTTATGCCGATAGAATCCACCATAGTCTCACCGGAAGTATATTCAAAGGGAATCCATGTGTAAGGTCGGCGAGACTGAGGGTCTCTCGCCAAGACCTTACAGCGATAGCAATGACTCCCCCCGATATGCATCCCTTACATGCCGATCGACATGACAAAACGAAATCGCCATGACAATTGCCAATAACCCAACTCTCACCGAGGACCCATATGCACAACTCGGGGAGACGAACTGAGTTCAATGGGACATACCTAGTAATGAAACCCTCTTCCGGCAGGGTGAATGCGCAGACTGCATCACGACATCAAGGCTATGCCAATAAACTCGTGAATATGCAAATATTTGAATAAAACAACATGGGTGTCGGGAGGACAGTCATGGACCTATGCCGATATGGACCCAGACATGAAAATGCATAACTCGATTGATTCAATGGGGCAATATAGAAAATTACAGATGAAATATGCATACGGTAGAACCAAGTCATCCATGCTCGGCGTCTGTCTGACTTCCAGGCTCTGCCATCCAGGAGTCCTTTCCTCATCTGCTATTTTGAGGGGAAAATCTTGCCCGCCCCTTTGAGCTCTAGGCTCCGCCCTTCCGACCGCCACAGGATTGAAAATGAAATCGAACGGCGGACCCTTGTGCCGGGTCTGGTCTTGCTCTCGGCTGTTGGCGAGACATTCATCTCTTGCCAAGACCTCACCTCGGCAAGAATGACACCACTTGCCTTCCCTATGAGATCACGACATCAAGGTCAGTCTTAAATCCATCGCCATCACCTCCTGAGTCCCCGCGATGAGCCTGGAATAGTGATGTCCACATATTATTCTGTCAACCACCGAGAAAATCTCCCGAAGCCCTACGCCCTATTTTCCTTTCTAAAATGGCATTCCTACTAGGGAAGTTCGGCCTTCCGGGCCTGGACTGTCCAAATGCCCTAAATCAAAAGATCAATGACATCGAAAGATAAAGTATCATGTTATGCTTGATAGATTATTTAAAATGGATTTCATCTTTGGGATTTCAACTAACATGAATGCTTTCGTGATCAATTATGCTGACTATGCCTTTGCTTGCAGAATATATGGAATCGGGTGCAGGACCTTCAGGGGCACCCATCGAGAAGGACAAAGGGAAGAAATCAGGCAAGACTCCTCGAGGGAAAGAGGACAAGGACCAAATGAAATACTAGTTTCAGGGCGAGCCTCTACACTCAAAAGTTACCATGGATTGGAAGGAAATCACTGACACCAACATAGGCCATGTCGATATTGACGAATTCACACAAAGGGTCAAGGTCAATCCAACGACAAAGAATGCAAGATTGATAAGGTAAAGTGGAATAGCAAAGGCTGTTGGGTTCCCTCCATCCCTCGTGGCCCCTGAGTTGGTCATGGCTTGTCGGGAGGCATATCAACCCGACACAAGGACAATCATTGATAGAGAGGGCAATGTTCTTGCCGACATGTCGGCTGAAGGAATCACAAAAACCTTCCACATCCCTACTTTTCAAGAGATGGAAGTCTCCACCATAGAAGAATGCCAGGCAGCATGGGATGATAATTCGGCGGGCTGCAGAAAGTCAATAAATCAGCAGTGGCTTAAAGAAAGGCGAGGCAGTGCTGTGAAGGTTCCTCACGAACTCTTCCGCAGCGATTTCCACGAAGATTACCACGACTTGGTCATAATACTAAGCAGGGTTATGTGTCTTCCTATAGCCGCCTTCTTTCAGGAATGGATGGTGTACTTCATAGAGCAGATCCTTTAGGGGAATGATGATGTTACAACAAAGACCTCATTCGATTGGGGAGGTATAATTAGCAACTGCTTTCATGAGCAGTTCCTCAACGTGAAGAAAAACTCCAAATTTTATATGACTTCATACCTCGTGTACTCCTTGGCAGACCGGAGACAATACAACGGGTTATTTATGGCACCCAATCAGGAGCAGGGTCGAAAACTCAAGGTCTATGACAGATACCCCCAGCTCCAGTACAGAAACTTCAAGAAGGAGTATTACAGAGTGAATGACGCCTTCGTCAGCCATATTGTCAAAATGATTGTCGGGATTGAAAGAAAATTTCATGCTATTAGTACTTTGCTAGTATGCTTTCCTCATTCAAGACTGCCCATACACATCTATGCCTGTGGTCAACCAGCGCCTGTGCTGCCTCGAGCACTTAACCACCACTGCCGAGCCGGGCAACCCAATGCATACAGACAATCTTCTCAAGGCAAACACATAACACAGGATCTTATCCCATGACCTCATCAGGCATGATAAACTGCAAACTCAACAAAGTTAAAATCAGAAAGAAACTAAAATACCGTCTGCCTCAAATCTTTTTCCCATAGAATTCCCATACGGCCGTAGTGCTGCCAGGGGTCAGATCCACCCATCTCCACCACATCATGACCTTTGTGAGACTGCTGTGGATGAGGTGAGGCACGCAGTGAGGCACCAGGCGCGAATGATTGCATAGTCGAAGGAAAAGCTGGCCCCTCACACCTGACCAGGGTCGGAAGAAGATGAGCCACCATAATGCAACCCTGCACTTATAGTTGCCAACCGCCAATACCAACAACAGATTTGTACTACGGAGGTTGATGACCTTGACATCACAACCCAAACGCAACCTAGTTCTACTAATGGAGCAATGATGATTGACACCCAACTGGAAATTAAGTAGAGGTGATTTAACTTATGAAGGTGCTATTTACATGAGGATGCTGACAACTGTTCGAAGGACATATGCTTCCAAATATCAGATCCGTGAAGAAAAGAGACAGAAACAGGGCAGTCTCCTAACCCCAAGGTCTATACAAGGAAGGATTCAGGGGGCTCACCCTCCAAGAGACTAAAGCAAACAAAAGGCACCACAGAGCAGCCATTAGTCCGAGAAGAGGAAGCCAAAGATACTGATCAAATCAAACCTGTCCTGGCTCTCCCTGCTTTGGTTCCCCCACCTACCTCTCTAGCCATGATTGCCACATCCCCACCGGCGATGGACATCTCCGTCCATCTTGCCCTTTCACCCTTGACTGAGCCTGTGATTATAATTGACTCCTCCTCTACCATGACTACTCCGCCTTCCTCCGCTGCCATGTCACCAACCACATTGCTCTCTTTGGCAGCAGTAATAGCACCTATTCCCACTTCCACCATGCTTGAGGCTCTCTCGAGACATATGCAGAATCTTCCCCTTGAGCTCTCTCAGATCCTAATGGATCTCGCTCTTCAAGTAGCCCTTGCACAAGTCCTCGCTACTGCTCAACCTTCACAACCACTGACAGGGCCACCGGCTATGGAAGCCACCATGCTAATCTCTAAGGAGTGGGAAGAACGAGAGCAGGAAGCCTCGGGGCCCTTTGAGGAGGAAGCCGATGAATACCACAAACACCAGAGTACGAACACCGAACTATTGACAGGGTGGCTTATGAGGAAGAGGGAACGGGCTCTTTCGAGAGTGGGGACAAGGAGGATGGAACTGGTGGTAAGGTAATCGTCCAAGCCTTTGACGATGATCTTGAGGAAGAGCTGGCTCGGCAGCTGAAAGACACCAAGGTGGGAGCAAAAAGGTCACCCCATGACGAAGAAGGACGGCCACCAGAAGATAGTCCAAGAGAAGATTTACCTGAGGGTGGAACCCAAGTTGTCAAGAGCCTCAAAGTCGAGCACTCCAAGGAACTTGTGCACGAAGTTAAGCGTGCTGAGGAAAAGAAAAAAGAAGAGATAGCAGGAAAAGAGAGTCCCATGCAGCAACTGTCTACCAGGCCTCCTATTAAGCACATTGTGTTTATCCAAGACTCCGATGAAGAAGAAGGAGATGCTACTAAGGAGAAAGAAAAGTCCCCAGAAGATACAAGAGTGGAAACCTTAGCCTTGACCGAGAGGGGCGAGGGTGGCTATGACTCACCTAGGGGAAAATCTGTCGTACCAGAATGGTTGGAAAAATAGCTTGAGAGAAGAACTCCCGTATTAAAGGACCCAAGGGAAAAACTAGAAGCCATCTTAGCCTGAGCTCAGATTACAACAAAGAAGGAAAAGAAGCTTAAGATCCGATCCCAGGTAACAATGGATGCTTCTGGGTCTTGAGTTGTGCAAGTAGCCACGCCTGTGGTAGGTCAGGAAGGGATAACTTACAACATCTCCACCATGGATCTAGGGACCGCCACCAGAGAATAGAAGGTAGGGCATCTTGAGGAGTCAGTGGCCACGGTGGTACATTTGATAAGGTAGGACAAGTTTTCAAAAGATGAGCTCAAAGTATAGGCGGCTGCTTTAACAGATTACATCCAGCAGTGGTCCTCAATGGATGACCTGCCTACCACGTCCACGACCGTGCCCCAGCTGTTGTCCAAAGAACAAATCGATAAGATGGAAAGAAGGAAGAACTTGGAAAAGACTACAGAGGACTGGTTCCGACAAGTCTTATACGTCAGAAACATGGGAATTAGTCGGGCTATTCGGATAGCCAACAAGTTCTTGGACCTGCACCAATCTTTGGAGGGCACAAAGAAGCTATGCACCGACTTCCCTGCAGTATACGACTCCACCTTCCCAAGGATCGAGACTATCCTTCAATTGCCAGAAGCCATGTGGGAAAAGGAGCTTGCATTTAAGAAAGACGATCACTGGATGATGGATTTATGGCGGTAAGACTTTGACAACTGGAGGGAAAGGTTGGAACAAATAATGAACAAAGTGGATCCGGATACCGAATGGGTCAAAGAAATCAGAACAGAATGTGCTTGTTATCTCAAGATGATGACAGAATACGATATGCCCGCAGTGCAAATGGATCCAGAAAAGGTGAATCCTTACTTCCAAAAGAAGATGGAGGACAAGATGTCTTGTGAAATCATGGTGGAATTCATGAGTTTTGCTGCCCGTGCCTTCAATCAGTCAGAGCTATTCAGGGACCAAGGCTCAAAATATGATGAGGATTGGAAAAAGTTGGAAGATAACGCAAAAGAATGGAGCTACCAGGTGTTGCGATATGAAATCATTGAAATACACAAGCTCCAACCAGTCATCCTAAAGTTCATGGAGTACACAGCATCGAGAAGGAAAGAAAACATCCCTATCAAGAATGAAGAGCTCCCTAAAGAGTAGCTACAGTAAAATAGCAATTAGCTAAAGGACAAAGTGCTACAGTGTCGTCACTAGAAGACAAAATAGGGAAAAGGACAAAATGTAATTTTAAATTGTGATATATTGGGGGTTGGTGAAACCCTATTTTGTAATGAATCTTGGCCACACAATGAGAATTAATCTTGGCCATTCATTTGACTTTTGGAGCACTTTAAATAGGAGCTCTTCTCTCATTTGCAAAGAGAGTTGAGTTGTTGTAAAGACATGCTGCAGAAATTTATAAAGAAAAGACATTGACTTGGTGAATTTTCTGAGTTTCTCACATGTTGCTTGATTCAACCTCCATTGTTAGATGTGTAACTTAGGTTTTATTACTGTTCTAGTTAACTATTTTCTTGCTTTGGTAGATTTTAGGAATGTTGTCCTGTGATCATGAAAATTCCTGCTGTGTTGATGACTTCTTAGTCCATACTTTTTGTTGTTTGTTGATGGTAGATAGCTGTGTAAAGTTAGTCTAGGCTTGAATTCAAAGCTGCTCCAAAACTTTTATCTTTGTTCATGCATGTGCATGGTGAATGAAAGACAAAACATTTGCAGACCTTAGAAGATAGCACAAGTTCCACGATACTATGAGATTTCTGGTTAAGTGGAATATTGTTTTAGGAAATTGTCCATTGCAGGAACTCCATCATCACTATTTACAATTAGTTGCAGATCTAGGAACTCTCTCTCTCCCCTGCCCTTTTTCTTTTTTTTAATGAGTGATCCATGATAAGGTTCATTGCACATTGTAAAGCCAAATCTAATGACAAAATGGAGTTCAAGACTGTTGTTTGAACCTACAGCAAAAGCGCAACAACCTTTCCATCTTAGGAACTCCATTTCAAGATCCAACCTCCCATGCTTTGTAATCCCTACTTAAGACCGCCTTGTGATTCCAGCAAATCACATCAAACAACTAAGATATTCCAAGCACTGTCAAGACCTGACATTAGAGACCTTGGGATAGTGTTTTGCAATCTGATTGTGGAAGATTGTCTTTCAAGAGAGGTAGTGCACCTACACACTGCCTGTGTTGAGAAGTGCATAAAAAACACACCAACAGATCTCATCCATTCGTTCGAATAGTTGTTTATAAAAGAAGCCTTTCTCCATTTTTTCCTTAACAACCACTTATCTCCAACTTTCTTGCTTACAATTTGTAGGTATTTGCACAAGTTAGACTACAAATCTGAGGGAATATTTACAAAAGAAGGAGAGACAAGAGAAGTGATTCAACTTCAATGGGGGTGCTTTGTTTTTTTTTTTTCATTTTACTCTCCTCCTTTGATTGTTTTCTCTTGTTTAGATTGGGTTATTAGGTTAGTAGTGTTGTGGTTGTCACTATTATCTAGGCTAGCTTGATTTTCCCCATCTTACATTGGTGAACCTGATGTGAAGACAATATTTTGTAGGATCCATACGACTCTTTTTTTTTTGCAAGTTTTTCGTATGAAACAACACATTTGAGACATGCAGCGATGCAACTGATAGGGAACAATGAATTTGTTGAAAAGAACGACACAACTATTTGGAGGGTAATCAGATTCAAAAGAACGATGCATATATGGAAAACAGTGACGCATTCATGTGCGGGAGATTTCAATTTAAAAGTGTGACGCAACTGTTCTGGTGTGATGCAATGCAGCAACGCATTTGCAACCTCAAACGATGCAACTGCCTATTTGGTATAAAATTTTCTATCTTTTGTTTGCTCTCAATTTTTCTTTTTGGTTTTTGATAAGTTTAGGGTTTTTGTGTGCTAACGGTTTCCTTTTAGCGTGTGGTGATCTAAGGAGTTCCCAAAAAAAAATGTTTCTTTAGAAACAGCCAAAAAAATTGAGCTCTTTTATTAATTTAGATTTAAGCATTTTCTTTTTGTTTGTTTTCCACAACAACTACAACTTGCATCAAGATCATAAGGTTAAAACGAACTTGCATATCTCATTCATAACGATTTAAAAAGAACTAAAAAATGCATTATTTAACTCATGGGTATTAAAATGAACTTGCATCAAATATCATTGGTATAAAAAGAATCCAAGTGTCTTCAAATCATAAGCAAAAGGTTAAAATTTACAATTGTCTTTCGTGTTTGGTGATTTGCAAACTGTCATAGAGTGTGTATACTCTCCTCTCATGCCATTTGGTGATCTTTAGGATCAAAAGTTCCTCTTTGTCATTTGTATGATCACACCCCACATTTGGATTTTGGGCTTAAAATGAACCCCATGTGAGTGTGAGGAAAAGGCACTAAGTATGCTCTCTCCTTGCACTTCATGTGATCTAGGAGATCAAAAATAAGTGTACTTCCTCGCTATTGTGTACCTTTATTTTAGAGGGCCTGCCACTCTGCTTTGAAAGGTGGGAATGACCCAAGTGGTAACAAGCTAAATCCAAGCTCTTCCAAACCGCTATATAAGAAAAGTGCTTCTTGATGAAAGTCATTTAGCAATAGGTGCAAATGTGTCATAGTGACAAGTGCCACCCTTGGTAGCCCTGTGAGCTATGTCAAAATTCCTTTCTTAGGAAGGGATTGGGAGGCATCTTGACTAACCATAGTCTTGAGCTAATCTTTCTGCATGTATGGCCACCTTGAACAGATGCCCTTACTAAGAACCAATTTATGTTAGTGGCCAAAAACCCTTTTTATATGCTCTTTGATCATAGGAGGTCAGACCTCTGAAGCTGCCCTATGTCTTCACAGAGCATGTGTAGAGACAGGAATTCCTCCTTGGGGGAATGAGACTTGGTGAGCCCGAGAAGTGAGTGTCATGGAGGGGATCTAGTGCCACCAAGTCTCTAGCTTTCCACCTTACTTAAGTGGTTGGAGAAATCCTAGTGGGGATATAAACCAGTGGTTTCCTTTCCAACCATAGTAATTGTGCATTGTTGTCTATGTTTGTTTCATTTTGAAATCAAAAAAAAATTACATCCAAAACTAGAAAAAAAAACAAGTGTTTGTGACTATATTATGTGTTTTTGAATCAAAATTCATCAAAATCAGTCAAAATCCACTCAAAAATTAGTTCAAATCCATCAAAACTGCCAAAAACATTCTATGAACCGCAACTATCAAGAACAGACCCGTAGTTGATATTTTGCATCACAACTGATCACTGGAAAATTGTAATTGTCATTGTGAATCACATTTGCAGAAAATAGATCCGCAATTGTCATTTTGAACCTCAACTGCACTCTAGAAACCCGCAACCTAAAACGACGCATTTGCAAAAAACAGTGCCGCAACTGCCTGACAAACAGAAATTGTCAAAATCCTTGTTCCAAATCAATCAAACCATTTTTACAGTGACCCTAACTGCTAAACCCAAGACTTGCAAACCCTTACCAGTCCATTCTAGCATTACCATCTAGGATTTCATCATATTTTAGGTTGCACCCTTACTTTGCATAATCAATTAGACCTTAGGTTGCATATACCTTTCAAATTTTAGACTTAGGAAGACTATTAAGCTTTTGGACAGTCCTTGGTTGCTTATCCATTTTGTCATTGACCTTAATCCTTCATTATATCAACCTTTATCATTATCACCTTGGTCAAACTTGAGTCTTAAGCTTGTGTCCTAGCCTTGACTCAACCTTGTCAAAATTATCCTCTTGACTATCACAAAGGTCAATGGCATTTGGGTTTGCTATCTTGGACCTACATTAGCTTGGTTTCCATCCTTTGCCTCAAATTTTAGAATTCATATCATTAGCATTACCATAGTCTCATTTAGATTCATACCATACCCCTTTAACCATAGCTTTAATTGTCATCCTTTCAATCCTTAGCCTTGCATTTAACTTTCAATTTCACTTGGCATCTTTATCCCAAAAATACAAAAAACATAGCTTGATTTCATCTTAACCTTAGTTGCACCATTAAATTTAGCATCATTTTAGACTCCTTATCATTATCCTTGGTCATTATTTAATCAAACCTTTAGCATCCTTTGCACCCATTAGGTTCATTTAGTTTCATCCTTTAGTCATTATTATCCTTACATGTTCACCTTGCATCCTTATATTCAAAAAAATCCCAAAAACATAGTTTAGCTTCATTATCACCTCGCATTACCTTCCAACTTGCAAGTCTCACATGGTTGAAACAAGGTCACGAACCAAAAGAAAGGAAATGGATTTTTCAAGTGACCATTTTCATGACACTACCCTTGGGAAAAATACAAATCAATCCACACCCCAAAGAGAAACACCACAAAGAGACCTTACATTGGATAATCTAAGTCTAGACGAATTCAACAAGCAAATGACTCCAGAAGAAATTGAAAGAGCTTACCAAGACCCAAGGATTTTGAGCATGGTTGATCAACTTGTTGGTTCCAATCCTAATATATTCTTCTATGCACTAGCTAAAAAGGGTTCCAAACTCCCTCAAGGCTTTGATGTATCAACCATTGTAGAAGAAGATACCCAAAATCCATTTGCACTAGGGATGCCCCATTCACAATAAATGTCAACCATACCATTTGGAACAACTACACATATGGAAACCACTACCACACATATCCCTAGAATCTCTACACTTGGAAACAAAGTGACCCATACAACTACACAAGGACAAACTTTCATACTTGGAAGCTCATCAAATTCTATGAGTAAGACCTTTTCAAATCCTCTTTTTCAAAACATAAATCAAGGTCCTACATCCCAAGGTCCTACATCATTGTTCCAAAATAAAAACCAAGGTCCTATACCTACACTTCAAAACAAAAACCAAGGTCCTTCATTCCAATTTCAAAGAACACCCTCATCAAATCAAAACCAACCAAATAAATCTAGAAAGGTTCACATTGTTCCCCGAAGGATCCCAAATCAAAACACCAACCAAGGGCCCACTCCTACATTGCAAGAACCTACATTCTCAAACACTAATCAAGGACCTACCCCATCATTCCAAAACATTAATCAAGGGCCTACCCCATCATTCCAAAACATTAATCAAGAACCTACCCCATCATTCCAAAATGTTAATCAAGGGCTTAAACCACCATTTCAAAATTCTAATCAAGGATCCATACCATCCTTCCAAAACACAAATCAAGGACCAACATTTCAAATTCAAGGAACAAATCAAGGATCTACACAACTTAAAAACACCATACCAAATGCAAACATGATCTTTGGAACAAACCTAAATGCCAATTTCATTCCAAACCAAAATAACACATATGGTAACCAAGGTCCCACGCCTCAAAATGCCAATCCTAATCCAAATCTGACACATGACCTCAACACCCACACCATGACACAAAATCAAACCAATGTAACACCATCTCTTGCATATACTTTGATGAAAAAAATACAAGCCCTCCAACAACAAATGATAAACATACAATTGGGGACCAACAAGAAGACCTATTCCATAGAGGAATTGTGCCCCTTTCCATTTGACAGAAATCTATACATTCCACCCTTTCTTCCGCATTTCATGACACCACCTTTTCCTAAGTATAAGGGGACAAGGGATCCAATAGAATACATTCAATAATTTAACACATCATGTATGGAAGTCTCATATGATCCTACCTATTTGACAAGACTATACCCACAAAGCCTCACATGGCTAGCTCTAGATTGGTTTGCACATCTTCCTCCAACATGGGGTAAATTGGCTGAAAATTTCATTAATCACATTTCCTTCAACATTAAAAATGATTTCACCCTTGCAACATTGAGCACAACCAAACAAGAAGAAGAGGAATCACTTACCTCATTTTACCAAAGATGGTGAGGTTTGGTTAGCAAGTTCCCTTGTCACATTCCTGAGAAATAATTGATCACCATGTTTGTTGAGAACCTTGACAAATAAACAATGAGTAGTCCACAAATCTAATGTTGAAAAACTTTTGATGAGATCCTTGAGAAAGGTTTCCTTATTGAAAAGGTTCTTGCTGCAAAAGTACTAGTCAAAATAAATAAAGAGAGTCCAAAGCCCAATAATGATAAAATAAAATATTGGTCTTGAAACAAGAATGTGACAAATGGTGGAATTGTTAATGCCAAAATGATAACCAAAGGTCCAAACATTCACCGTAAAGGTCCTTCCTCATCAAGTACATAAAATACATCAAACACCCAAACATAAGGTCAAAACCAAACATTGAATGCAATCCAAAGCAATCAACAACGCAGAGGTCCTCCACATGCCAAAAGAACATATACCCAATTCAATGAACCTATTGAATTAGTCCTAAAACAACTTTTTCAATCTAATGTCATCACATTACTGAACATTAAAAATTATGAACCTTCATTAATCAAACTTGATTGGTAGAAAGAAGATGAATACGGTGAATATCACTGTGGAAAAGGACACAAAATAGCTAGATGTTGGACACTAAAGAATATCATATCAATTGGATATTCTAAACAAAAAACCAATGTTGATTGATCACACCATATTCAAAACTCCCTTGCAAGACCATGACAAAGGAAAAGCCTCCAGTTCATGGAATGCTAACAATGCCAATAATGTAGTCGTCAAACATGATTACAACACTATTATTCTTAACATGAGACCCTTTGATGACCGCATTTCCACCATTACCATAAACAAGTTCAGTTTAGAATGTGTTGTTACCACTCACAAAACCAAAATAACTCTTCCAAGACCTCCTTCCAATCCGCAACTAAAAGGTCAATACAATCTCCTAGACCAACTAGGAAAAACTCCCGCACAAATTTCCATTTTGGAGCTCCTTCGCATATCACCACAGCATAGAGCTATCCTTGATAAAGTGTTGCAAGAAGCATTTGTACCTGCTAACCTAGATGTCAATGAATTCCAGGCCATGGTTGGATACCTAGCTATGTCGCACCATTTCACTTTCTCCGAACAAGATTTTTTTGGCCCAAAAGTCTAACCATAATGATGCCCTACATCTTGAAGTATGTGTCAATAAGAATAAGATTAGATGAGTCCTAGTAGACAGTGGAGCAGGTCTAAATATTTTCTCACTAAAATTGGTGAAAGCATTGGGATACTCTAATAATTGCATAGACCAAACCAACAAAATTGTGATCAAAGATTATGATGATGTTGAGCGTTTGTTCGAAGGTGTAATTTCACTTCCCATAAGATTTGGCCTAGCAATACAGAACACAGTATTTCATGTCTTGGATCTGGATTTTCACTACAATCTTCTCCTTGGTTGCCCATGGATTCATGCTATGAAGGCTATCCCATCCACCTACCACCAATGCCTCAAGTTCCCATATAATGGCACTAAAATTACTATTCCTGGCGATCTTGATCCTTTTCAGTATTGCACAAACCTAAAAGGAATTGTTGAACGTCAAGTTCCCATCAATCAAGAGGCCTCATATTCCACTCCATCTAATTACATTGACCCCTCCACCTTCGTCAAATCATCCACTCCATTCACCACACCTTCCATGCCTAAAATCTAGATTCAAGACAAAGGATGCATAGAATACAACATGAACAGTCTCTTTTTCAATGGGAAGCTACCCAAATCACTGAAGTCTTATGGAAAACTACATCCCGTGCAGCCTAAAGTCATTATTCATAATCCCCCTACCACCTTCACTAAATGGGGGGAGCTAGCCAAAGAATCTTTGGATGACCACATTCTCACATGGTTGTACAAAGAAGAGGAGGTTATTGAATCTAAGAAATTTCCAGTCGAACAATATCCAAAACGGTTCCAAATAATGAAACGACAAGGATATGATGGACACAGTGGCCTTGGCCTAAACAAATAAGGAATGTTGGAACCCTTACAACCTCCTAAACTGCTAAAGCACCAAGGGTTAGGGTTCATACTAGTAAAAGTGACTATCTGGGGTATCAGGTTGCCTTCGAGTGAGGTTGTTAATGCTTCAAATGAGATCAAGACATATGAGGACTCTTGGCACTTTGATGCCAATTCCAATGAATATGAATGGGATTCTTTATCCTCCACTACTTTCATGGACCTTGATAAACTATTTGAAATACTTGATGAGCCTCCCCTTGAAGAACAATAGAGTCAAATGCTTACAATTGGTTCCCTATCAAATCCACCAAGTCCCCATCCAAAAGTCCTTTTGAAAAGAGAAGAGTGGAACAAACACTTTTGGGAAACCAATGATGCTACCTCCTAGGAACCTGATGACTCTACCTTTGTCTTTACCCTATCTACCTATACCATGACCCTTGGCAATATCGATGATGGCTTACCCCTTGTCTACCCACAACTCATAGATTGGGATCAACAAGAACCACCAAGTTTCAACAAATTCGAGAATGATGAAGCAATTGTTGAGTTCATGGGATTTCATAAAGGAATACCGAGTGGGGATCATAAGGTTGGATTTTCCATAGAACTTAATTGTGCAATAGACTTTGGTGAGGTTGTCATGTCCTATAGTTGCAAAAGCGAAAATGAAAAAAGTAAAAATAAAAAATAATAGGTCTTCAGGTGAAAACCGAAAGGTGCCTACTGACCATGAAAAAGTAAAAATAAAGGATGTATATGAAGGGGAAAACCTTTTTGAGGCACCTGAAACTGGAGGATTGGACTGTCTCCCTATAGACTGGGAGAGATCGCTATTGCTGATAGAAGAAACGGAAGAGGTGAACATTGGAACACAAGACAATTCCAGAATCATACAGTTGGCAACATCTCTGACCACAAAGGAAAATCCTGAGTTTATAGCATTCTTTTCAAAAATACAAGTCAACTTCACATGGTCATATGTTGATATGTCTGGAATTGATCCTGAACTTGTTCTACATCACCTACCACTATTACCTAATGCCAAACCATACAAACAAAAGTTAAGAAAAATGCACCCATAGATTGTACTCCTGGTCAAGGTGGAATTGAAGAAGCTCTTGGATGTTGGATTCATTTGCTCTATTGATTATACAAATTGGATATCAAACCTTGTTCATGTTGTAGACATCTAAATTTGACCACTTCCATATGGTCAAAGACATCTTCTTAATCATCCCTTTTCTCATCTACTTCATCCTCCTTGCCAGTATTAATTAAATAATTCATTTAATTAATATTTCATGTCCTACATTAGGTTTCCAAAGTATTTAATTTAATAAATATTTTTCCCCTCTTTCCTCTCTAAATTAAATAAATATACCACTTTATTTAATTTAGTCATATTACCTCTTGGAATTTAAATTAATTTTTAATTCCTCACTTTCTCTCTCATTGTCACATCCTCCAACTTTTGCAAGTTGGTCTCTAATCCCTCTTAACCATCTAACCCTCTTCTAATCATAATTAATTTATGGTTAAGATGTGCACACCCCTAATCATTATTAGGGTCACATCCTCCATAATTTCCCACTTGCCTCGAATATTTCATTAATTTGTCTAATCAGGTACTTGCACAACCTAATCCCCATGTCATTTATGGAATGTGTCCTAAGTCAACCTTATTAAAGGCTTTCACCTTTTGGAGAAGGCACTCCATTTCCCATGTGAATTTTTAATTCACATTTAATCCCCCAATGCATTCCAAAGAATTTTAAATTCTTTCTCTTATTCCCATGTGGATATTTGAGGAATTTTTAATTCCTCACATGTCCTCTCACCCACATGGGGACAAGGACCTCCTTTATAAAGAGATATTGTCCAATTCCCAAGGTACTATGTAGTACCTCCATGTCATGTACTCTCATTCCAACTCATTTACACATCATTTTCCTCAAGCCACTTCACATGCCACATGTCAAGATGTGAGGGCTTGTGAGTTCTCAACTCACCATAGCCCCACATCTTGGCCATGTTGGTTTAATCTCAACCATTAATTTCCCTAGAGAATTCAAAATTCTTTATAAATATCCCATCTTTTTTCTCATTTTGGGGAGATCATTTTGTGCTAACCAAACTCTTGCAATTTTTTCTCTTGAGCCATACTTAGCCAAAATACTTGCATTTGCATCCACTTTCACCCATTTTCCATCCATTTTACAATCCACACTTGCATCTTTTTCCATCCAAGGAGCATACACTACATCAAAGATCGAAGGGCCAACCAAAGGACAACTCAACAAGGTAAAATGCTCCATTTTATTTTGTTAAGTTAAACGATTGCCCAATCTTGAGGTGCAGGGTGTTTATATTTGTTGTTTGCACTCTTTTGTTTGTTGCTCATTTTTTAACACATATTTTCGCCCGTTCACATTTATGGCACACTCGATGGGACCCACAAACGGGTCTGTATCTTTCACGATTGTTTTTTTTTCATTTTTTGTAGGTGCAGGTTGCAGAGGGGCGGACCCGACCTACAGAGGGGCATACCCAACCTTGAGGGGCAGACCTGACTTGACAAGTAGGCGGACCTGACCTCTAGGGGCGGACCCGACCTTGCCCAAGGGCAGACCTGCCCTCCACAAACTCCAGAAACTATTTTTTGTAGATTTTTCACAGAGGGGCGGACCTGACCTCCAGACAGGTAGACCTAACCTAACAGACAAGTGGACCTGACATCTAGATAGGTGGACCTACCCTCCAGACAAGCGGACTTGCCCTCCAGACAGGCAGACCTGACCTGGGCAACTTTTTTCAAAAGGTGAAATTTTAGTTTCTAGCACTTTTGTTGGTTGTTTTAAGTGTTTTTAACCCCCTAACGTGTCTTGTTTGAGTTTGTGCAAGCATCTGATCGACATTTGGTGAGGAACAAGGACAAGATTCACTAACAATTTTCCTTGCAGGGTTAGTCATTTACCAACTGTTACTTGTTGTTCTACATAACTTAGGCACATAGTTTAACTAGGGGTGTCAATTAATCTTGTTTTTCATGATTTTTGGTAAGCTATTTGACATATCCAATCCCATTACACCATTTGGTGATCCTGGGTGACGAGAAATTGTAGCTTAACAAGTCCTTTGAGTCACCCTTTTTTTTCTTTTTTTAGCGGGACCTGCTTGGGGATTTCATCACCCCAAGGGACGATTCCAATCGTGCATACCGGTGGGGTATATAAAGGAGGGAGAGCAAAATTTGTACCTCAATCCAACCACATTGTAATTGGTGAAGCGTCAAGATGACGTGAAGAGTTGGCCCGAGCCTCTAGTATCTCACTAAGGTTCCCGACTCATGCTTGTGACAGGTTGGTGTTCACGGTTTGGGCCTCACATACTGGGTGTATATCGAGGACTCCTTAACAACCATGTTCATCCTAGAATAAAAGAATTTTTCATCCATACCCCTTTCTACTAGTCTTAGGATTGTGTTGTCTGAATTGTCTTCTTTGTGCAAAACTAGTAATTTTATGTTCAACCGTATCCTTTTGATTGATGTTTGTTGTGTTTTGGGTCCTTTGCCTTAGTCATCTTTTCAAAACTCAAGTTTAAACCTATCTAGGGGTGGACCTGACCCATCCAGGGGCGAACTTGACCTTTGAACCAGCCCTTTTAAGCTTGTTTTAGCCAATTTTGACCAACTTTTGTCTAACAGGCAGA
The DNA here is from genome assembly GCA_007258455.2 of Sequoia sempervirens. Classification (NCBI taxonomy): domain Eukaryota; kingdom Viridiplantae; phylum Streptophyta; class Pinopsida; order Cupressales; family Cupressaceae; genus Sequoia; species Sequoia sempervirens. The sequence goes on along the minus strand of VDFB02389487.1, from coordinate 19,108 downwards.
CCTGCCCTCCCAATAGGCAGACCTGACCTCTGGATAGGTAGACCTGACCTCCAAGGGTGGACTTGACCCATTCAGGGGTGGACCTGACCCATCCAGGGGTGGACTTGACCTTTGAACCAGTCCTTTTAAGCCTGTTTTAGCCAATTGTGACCAACTTTTGTCCGACAGGTGGACCTGCCCTCCCGATAGGCGGCCCTACCCACTAGGGGTGGACTTGACCCTTGACTAGTCAATTTTATCATTTGTCTCATCATTCTAGGCACCCGTTTTGCACCCCCGCTTCGCCATTCCCATCACTCATTTCCCCATTCTGAACATTCCTACACCCGTTTCGAGAGTCCATTCACCATCCTAAATGTTCATCCCCTCAGTCTGAGCATTCATCGCCATGTTCGGTGTGCCCGTTTACCCATCTCGAACAACTATTTTTGCCTGTTTTCAGTTCAAATAGTTATTTCTGTCCATTTTCAGTTCCAAGGGCAGACCTGACCCATCTAGAGGCGGACTTGACCTCGAGGGGTGGACCTGACCTTCAGGCAGCTTTTTCGGTCCTTTGTCTAGTTGTTCTGGAAGTCATCCTTTCATTTGGGATTGTCGATTTTGGGCAATCATTCGCCCGTTCTGAACCTTTGTTTCCTCATTTTGAAAGTCAACCTCCACCATCAAGCATCCATCCACCCATTCATGGCCCTCATTCACCCATTTCAAACCCATGTTCACTCAATCATTCTCCACGTTTTGGTTATCGTTTCCCCATTTCAAATCACCGGTATTTCGTTAAAGCAGTTTTCCAAATTGACCTAGGTGTTCGTCTCTAATCTTCATCTATCACAATCGACTTAGCATTGTCATTCATCCTAAGTTGGTCATCCTTGTTGGCCCAATCAATCCACTTTTATCTCAAGTTGTATTTGGTGTCATTATCATACATCCACCCTTTAGTCAATTAATCAACACCTAGCATTACCAAGGATCACTCTTGAACTCAGTTTTGGATTCCAGTCATTATCATTCATCCTGTTGTCCAATCTTATTAATTGATCATCAATCCAAATCAAATCATCATATCCTTGAATCCAGGTTGACCAATTGTCTACCAATTAACCCAATCTGATCTCATCAAACAAATCCACTTCGGTTGAATCAATCATCCAAATCAATCCTATTGAGCCACATCCTTGTCGGTTAATCCATCATCAAATCAAATCAATCCTTTCATCATCAAGATCATCCTATCATCCTAGTCCATCCTATCATCTTGCATGCCCGTTCAGACCCAGTCACAGACAAAGAAAATGGCCGAGCAACAAGCCCAAAATTCCCAACCAAACATCCCTCAAGATCCCAACAACCTAGCTAATGTCTCACAAGATCCCAATAACGGTACGAATATCCCTTGAGATCCTCATAATGGTACATCATCACAATTCAATATTGATGGTCAAAACACATCACCACTCGGGGATGAGAACATGGTCAACCAACCCGAACTTACATTTGAGGAACACTTTAGTAACCCTATCAATGTGCAAATGACAGATCGGCTTCTCGAAAAACATGGGGAAGAAATCTTAGCCCACCTAATTAGAAAAGGTGTCAAGCCTCCATCAGGTGTCGACCTATCCAAGTATGGCAGCTCCACATCTAACATACCCCAAGGCTCACAAAATGCACCAGGTAGTTCATACATCCCCAATGTTCCTCCAATGGAAGGTTGGTATCAACCTGAATTTGGCAACGTCATTTTGTATCATGTTAACAATCCCCCACATGCCACAATCTCAGTCATGGGGGCTCCTCAAACAACTGATCCCAACTATCATTTTACCTACGGCATGCCACAAAATGTTTCGCAACCACCGCCATTAATACTAGCAACACCACCCCTTTCAAATCAACCTCCCATCAATGTTGGGAGCACCCATTTTACCACATTTCCTCCACCTCCTAGGGCCATAAACCTACCATCACCTTTGTACACATCTCAACAGCCTCCCCAATCTAACATACCACCTCCATTACCGCCACAAGGTACATCCCAACCGAATGTCCCCTTTGGTACCCAACAGCCTTTGTTGTAGAACACCTCTACATTATCCTATACACCTCATCAACAACAACCTCCGCATAACCCCTTTATCTCTTCACAGCAACCACCACACCAATCACAAGGCAATCCATCCCAACCTCCCGCCTAGACCATATCCCCGTTCCTCGCATCCATTCTACGTCTGCAAGTCCAATCACAATACAACATCCCATCTCGGCCCACACAACACCTCACATCACATCAACAACCTCCCCAACATTATTATTATCCTAACAAACAGCCACCTTATGTAGCCTCCCAACAGTTGTAGCAATACCTTCAGTACCAGCAGGCCAATCCGCAACATCACATTCAATCTCCTCAGCATCCCATCGCACATTTTTATCAAACGAATATGTACTATATCTTGCAACAACAAACCTAGCACCAACAAAATCCCTCAACATACCAGCAAGGGATATCATCATCTCACTATCAAAATCCACACCTCAACCTTCAGACACTGTCTCAGCAAGATCCTTCATCGTCCTATCATACATATCCGTCTAATCCATATTTGGCTCTCGCACCACCAGTCAACTCAGATCTGTTAGAAATCAAAGTTGCTCTGAAAGATCTTCAAGCTAGGACTGGAAAACAATCATTCAAATTTGAAGACACATGTCCCTATCCATTTGATCCCTCCATCTCATTAATCCCCTTTCCTCAACACTTTGAAATGCCAAAATTCAACAGATATAAGGGGAACAAAGATCCTAAGGCCCACTTGCAAGATTTTTACTCCCAGTGTCAAGAAGTTATGCACAATGACAATTATCTCTTGTGCCTATTCCCACGGAGCCTGACAGGCAATGCCCTACAATGGTTCATGGGTCTAGAATGAGGGTCCATAAAATCCTTTGTAGATATTTCAAAAAAAATTGTTTCTTACTTCTTCAATTTGGAGGACACTGATACCTTGGATCTCCTTAAAGAGAAACAACAGGAAGGTGAAACCTTTGCTAGCTACCTTCAAAGGTGGCATGCACTAGCGAGCCGAATGAAAACCCCTCTCAAAGAGAAAGATATGGTCACCTTCTTCGTGGAGAACTCTCATCCCAACATGGCTCATAATTTTAGGTTACACTATGTCACCACATTCGCTGAGATAGTGGAAAAAGGACCCATCCTTGAACACACCCTTATTGCCAAAGGGCACATCAAGATACACTACCATAACAGAGAAAGGTCATCTAGTGATAAGTCTCACTTTTGGAACAAGAAAAAAAATGTAGTAAATGATGGTGTCACTAACACTAAACATGTTTAGGTGGCCAATACATCCTAGAGACAACAACCATTTGTACCTAATGCCATATCTATGCCACAAGGGGCATCTCGTCCTCCTCAACAGTCAAACCAAAATAGTCAAGGGAATGGTAAATGCCAGTATGCTCAATTAGGAGAACCCTTGAGTTTCATCTTCAATAAGTTGTTACAGGTCAACTATCCGATCACGTACCCTGTCACCAAACCACTGGATGAATCCAATCCTAAACATGCCTGGTTTAGGGAGAATGAATATTGTGAATTCCATAAAATTAAAGCACACTCTGAATAAGTGTCAAGGTCTCAAAAACTATGTCCAAGATCTTATCGATCAAGGAGATATCAAATTCGACACCAGTCAAGCTTCGTCATCTAATGCTCAATTGTAGATATACCAAAATTCTTTCCCTAACCATAATCAAGGCACAAGCACCTCCAACAACAATCCCCAAGATAACAACACAAATAATATAAGCTATAAAAATTTACCCCTCAATTATGATGGCATTATCCATTACATTGAGCAGGTAGAACCTTGTGTGTCTATGATACATGTTAAAGCTAAAGATCCCCAATTTGTTGTTACTACGTGACGATCCCACATTACTGTCCCGGCAGCCTCCACATCCGCTCAATAAAATCTTGTAAACTCTCAGTACAACATTCTTGAACACTTAGGAAAGACCCCTGCTCAGATCTCAATCTTGGATTTGCTTAAGTCTTCTCTCATACATCAATACATTCTCAATAGATCCTTACAGGAAACCCATGTACCTAATCACATCGATACCACACGATTCCAAGCCTTAGTGGGACACCTGGATTTATCTTACCAGCTACACTTCAACCAGAATGATATGCCAAATATTGATGCCAATCACAACCGTCCCTTGCACATTCAAGTTCTGGTTGCCCGTCATAAAATAAAAAGGGTTCTGGTAGATAATGGCTTTGCCCTCAATCTATGCACTCTAAAATTCATAAAATAGGTGGGGTATACTCAAGTGGATTTGAGTAATCAAATCATCATGATCAAGGCTTATGATAATGTGGAAAGAAATTTTGAAGGGATTATTAGTCTTCCTATTCAGGTTGGACCTGTAGTTTAGTATACTACTTGTCATGTCCTTGATCTGGACTTACCATATAATCTCCTCGGCCACCCATGGCTCCATGCCATGCAAGCTGTCCCCTCCACATACCATCAGAGCTTGAAATTCCTGGTTAATGGATAAGAGATCACCATTTATGCCGACCCACAACCATTTAAATATTGTCGCGCTCTAGAAGCATCATTTCCCCATTTACATTATTGTCCTAGGGTTGAAATGGGGGCATCTCAGTCATCATCCTCCAATCCACCATCCACCACGATAGCCACTCCATCTCCCGCCACCAATCCTGCAGTCACCAAAGTCCAGATCATTGACAAGGGGTGTGGTGAATATGAAATGCATACAGCCCTAAATGTGGCAACCATGCCACCTTCACCACACATGTATGGCCAACCTTCACAGGCTACTCCAAAAGAAGACAAGACTGTCACCTTCAGTGTTAAAAACATCCCCACCACCACTTTCTAGTCTCCTAGTATAAATACAGATGCACCAGAAGAAGATATCAGTCAGTGGGTATACCGTGAAGAACCCCAACCGGATCCACCTCTAAAGGAATATTTTTAGGAAGTATACCCTTGGTCAGCTAAGTTCACAGAAAAGTATAACTACCAAGGGGGGGGCCTAGGTAAGGAAGAGTAGGGACGGTTGCAACCTATTGATGTATCAAAGCTGCCAAGGAATATAGGCCTCGAATATGACAAAAAGAAAAAAGGCCCTACAACATCATCTAATACTTCCAATAGTGTTACTGTGGACAATGGTCCCTTGGAAGACATACCCGAGGAGGAATCTATCATACGTGTGTACGATGATGTTAATCACACGGATTTGTCATCCATGTTTGATTACTTATCCATCTTTACCATTAGCCTATCCCTTCGCCATCCCGAACTTATTGATTGGGACCTACATGACAGTGCACATGTCAATGTCTCCTTGGATACATATGTCAACCTCATGGGATTGGGGGAGGATGAACGCTCCAGTCGCAAAAATAAAAACAAGAAAAATAAAAAAGGTCATCTAGTGAAAACCTCCCCAAGGCACTTCCTGACCTAGAAAAAGTAAAAATAAATGATGCATCCAATAGTGAAAACCTTGAAGAGGCGCTAGAGGATGGAGATGTTCATCTTCCCCTTGTGGGAACTCAATTATCCACAAGGTCATCCATCCTAATTGAAGAAACTCAAGAAGTTAATCTGGGTACTGCAGAAAACCCTAAGATCACCTATGTGGCCAAATCTTTATCAAAGCAAGAATATTCAGTCATTGTTCAGCTACTCCAAGATGGTATCATTAACTTTGCTTGGCCATACTCATACATGCCAGGCTTAGACCCTGCTTTAGTAGTTCATCATCTGGATGTTCGCCCAGATGCCAAGCCTGTCAAATAGAAGCTCCAAAAAATGCATCCATAGGCAGCATTATTAGTCAAGAAGGAATTGGAGAAACTACTAGATGTCGGTTTTATCAGACCCATTGACTACTCTGATTAGATCTCCAACATAGTACTTGTTTCCAAACCAAACGGAGACATTCGTATTTGTACAGACTTTCGAGACCTTAACAAAGCCTGTCCAAAAGATGACTTCCCGTTGCCCAATATTGACATGTTGGTCAACCTGACTGCAAGACATGAGATTTTATCCCTTATGGATGGTTTCTCTAGTTACAATCATATCCGAATTGCACCTAAAGACCAACACAAGACCGCTTTTATGACACCTTGGGGTACATTTTGTTACAATGTTATGCCCTTTGGTCTCAAGAATGCGGGGGCTACATATCAGAGGGCAATGACTGTCATCTTCCATGACCTCATCCACATTATCATGGAGGATTATGTCAATGACTTGCTAGGAAAATCCAGAACCCGAGCGGAGCATCCTATCATCCTAAAAAAGATCTTCGAGCGGTTAGAACATTACAAGCTAGGACTAAATCCAAAAAAGTGTGTCTTTGGTGTTACATCAAGAAAACTATTGGGTTTCATAGTCTCTTGAAGGGGTATTGAGGTTGATCCCACCAAGGTGAAAGCTATTCTAGACATGCCACCCCCGCACAATCTGAAACAATTAAGAAGTCTCCAAGGGAAGCTGCAATCCATCCGTCGATTCATAGCCTAGCTTGCAGATAAGTGTCAGTCATTCACCCATCTTCTAAAAAAAGTCTCCACCTTCAGATGGAACCAATAGTGCCAGACAAGTTTTGATAAGATCAAGGAATACTTAGCTCATCCACCGATCTTGATGCCACCTATTCCAAGGAAACCCCTCCTACTTTACATCTTCACCACTTCAGTCGCACTGGGGGCATTATTGGAACAACATGATGAATCGTCAAAAGAAAGATAAATCTACTACATCAGTCGAACACTGGTCGGCTATGAATTAAACTATTCTCCCATGGAGAAAGCCTACCTTGTAGTGATCTTCAGTACACAGAAACTCTGACATTACATGCTCATCCATCTAGTCAAATTAATAGCAAAAATTGATCCACTAAAGTATCTGTTATCCAGAACCACTCTAACTGGTCACACGGCTAAGTGGGTCATGCTCCTAAATGAATTTGACATAGAGTACATGGATCACAAAGCCATAAAGGCACAAGTCATAGCTAATCAATTGGTCGAGGCACCATTAGTGGATGCTTACCCTCTAGTCACCAAATTTCTAGATGAAGAAGTTTTCACAGTTACAGAAGCACCTGTCTGGATATTGTATTTTGATGGCTTATATACTCATAATGGGTTTGGCACAAGAATTCTATTGGTTACCCCTCAAGGTGATTACATTCCAAAATCATTCAAGATGGCATTCCCGTGTACCAACAATGTAGCTGAGTATGAAGCCCTCCTCACGGGCCTCTGAATTGAAAAGAAATGGCACATAACTCACTTGAGGGTCTTTGGTGATTCATTGTTGGTCATTAAGCAGGTTAATAATGAATTCCTAACAAAATATGATAAGCTATTACCCTATAAACGCATGGTGGATTATTTCAAGAAATATTTCACCTTCATACAATTTGACCAAATTCCCAGAGCACATAACAAAGCAGTTGATGCAATGGCTACTATTGGCTCCCTAATTGACATCCCTAAAGATCGAACAGAGTGTGAGTTCCTTGTGGAACAACTTTTAATCCCAACATATGATATCCCTGAGACTAACATGGTGTGCGACATTGTGGGTCCCACTTCCCCATGGTACCAAGACATATATACCTATCTGCATGATAATATTCTCCCCTTAGATCTTAAATGCAATCAACGCAAATCCTTCATTCACCACTCTTCCCGATACATTATCGTCAGTGATACGCTTTATCATCGTGGGTATGATGGAATCCTCCTTAGATGTCTGAGTGAGACCGAAGCCCATACTGCACTAATAGAGGTACATAGTGGTGTTTGTGGGGCTCATTCAAATGGTATAGCTTTGGCCAAAAGGATTCTCTGAGCTGGATATTATTGGCCTACATTAGAGCATGATGCTTGTGAATTCATGAAGAAATTTCTTCCCTTCCAACAACATGTAGATTTGATTCATGCTCCAACACAGGACCTTCAGCCCCTCCTAGCACCGTGGCCCTTCTCTCAATGGGGTTTCAACTTGATTGGAAAGATTTACCCACCATGTTTTGATGGTCATACATTCATAATTACTGCTACTGACTACTTCACCAAGTGGGTGGAAGCAATGCCACTCTCACAGATCACCAGTACTCAGATTTCAAAATTCATCATTTACCATATTCTCTACAGATATGGTATTCCATCCACCATCCTCTCTGATAATGGGAGACTTTTTAAAAACTAGGCCATGAAACACCTATGCAACACATTTCATATCCAACATCATTGGTCAACACCTTATTACCCCCAGGGTAATGGTCAGGCAGAAGCAACCAACAAGACCCTTATCTGCATCCTCAAAAAGGTTGTCAATAACACTAGTCGAGATTGACACCTCCATATTCATCCTGCCCTCTAGGCATATTGTACCTCTATCTGCACCCCTACAGGTGCCACCCGCTATTCTTTAGTGTATGGCACTGAATCCATCTTTCCAATTGAAGTTGAGCTCCCATCACTAAGGATTTCTCTGAAAAACCTTATTAGCGAGGAGGATGCTCGTGTTGCACGGCTTGCACAGCTAGAATTACTTGATGAAAGAAGAAGCAAAGCCTATGATCAACTGCAAGCATACCAAAACTGCCTTACGCGTAACTACAATAAGAAGGTTCATCCTCGATAGTTCCAAGTTGGTGATCTTGTTCTTAAAGAGAACCAGCGCACCCAGTAGGACTGAGATAAAAAAGGAAAATTTGAGGCAAACTAGTTGGGTCCTTATATCATAACTGCTAAATATGGATCTGGGGCATACAGACTTGCTACCCTTGAAGGAGAGCCCCTCGAAGAACCTATCAATATCATGCATCTAAAGAGATTCTACACCTAAGTCAGCTTGGTAACCCCACCTATCAAAAAATCAAATAAAAAAAATCAAATAAAAAAAAACAAAAAAAATAAAAAAAAATCCAAAAATAGTAAAGAGAAATAAATTTGTCCTATGGTGAAAATGACTTTCAGTGGCACCTTGGATAAGTACGGGGGGTAAAAACCTAGCAATAGGTGCCATCCGTAGAGGGATTAATCATTATCTACCTGGCGTCATAGTTATTTTATGCTTTCATCCGCCCTATCATCTTCACCCATCCCATCATCAGCCGCTTGGTATATCTCTTGATTAAGCATTGTACAATCCATCTTGGCTATCCCTCATCCTGAGATTTTCAATATCCCACTCTGAGCTTGTGTCATTCATCTGATTATCAGTCGGTTTGTGTCTTCATATAGCCCCCCCATCATGTCAGTCTCCATCTAGATCTCATCCCGTCGCGTCCTTAGTTGAACTACGTTGCCCCTGTGCTATCACATAGGCAAGGCTGATCATTTGATCTGCCCCCGGGGTATTCTGACCATCCCGTGTTGGTCATCCATCATCTGCCTTCATCATCCTCTTTCTACTTTATCCATGGTTTTTTCTTGAACTATGAGGGCTTTGCGCTTTCATTTGCGGCCAATCTTTGATCAGCCCTCGAGCCCCTAGGCTCATAGTGTTTGCCGGGCCAGTCCTGTTTGCATCGTTTCATGAAATCCCCTAGTGTCAGGAGATCTGGTTAATGAAAAACATCTTGCGTCAACTGGGTCATTTTAGTTTAGTATACATTATCGGTCTCAACAGGATGCATCCTTCCTAATAGACCACATCAATCCCATCCATCCCCTTTATCCTATGGAAAAGAACATTTGAAATTGATTGTGATCTTTTGATTCTTTTGGATTTTTTTTATCATTTGAGCTCCCTATCATCACTTGTCATGGTTTCCTTGATCCATCATATCATGGTGTGCTTTGACTAGTCAACATAAGGGTGTATCTTGATATTTTCTTTGTTGCTTTCTTCTCAGTTGTCCCATGTAGTACCCACCAAGATCACTGAGGTCTTGTGTTTACCTGAACTTTGTGTGTTTGTGGTTATCCTAATATTTCAGCCCTATCAAGGTCATCACAACCTTGGGGTGTCAGGATATCCTTTTTTTTTTGTGTTTGTTTCACACATTGGATGCCAACTCACCTTGGTCTTACATATCAGGGTATTCGGTATCTTATGCTATAGCAAAAATCAATGCTTCGAAGATGGAAAATTGCATTCTTGACTGCATTTCATTCCATTACATGCACCCTTCATTCATATTTGTTCATAATCCATGACTTGTGATTTAGGTTGTGCAAAACTTTGACTCTTTTCCCTCTTGATTTTCCTCTCAGGGTACTAATGGTTTTTTGACAGGTGTAGTATCACACCCATAGTACACCTATCACCTATCCACATTCCCATGCAAGTCTTTACTAACACTTAGGTTTGCATTATAGGAATTCATTTTCATTCATACTTCATGTTACATTATAGATACAACATATTTCATAGTTCATAGACTGATTAGATTAAGCACCATAGTTTCATTTAACCCATACATGTCCATATTAACATTCACATAATAAATGCATTACCACCTACAAAAACATATTGTTGGATACATCCTAATAACATTTCATACCAAATATTCATATCATACTATATTATTAACATTTATACATGCATAATCATTCATCCACATAAGCATGAAACATCATATACATATGCATACATAAACCAAATCATCCATCCACATAAGCATGAAATATCCCATATATGTGCATACATAAACCGAATCAACCATCACAAAAAACATAATGCATAGTGTCAATAAGGGCTATCGCATATCATAATCAAATAATAATGTAATATCTCGGGCTATAATGTTCCCCAAGCATAATCCATTACATATTCATATCATATCAAATAAGGTACAAAACCAAAGATGTAGATCACCTCCCATCTCCGCTAACAAGTGTTGAACTTCCATCCTATCTGCCAAAACTAGTATCCTGGCCATCTCGCTCTAATTGCTCTACGTAGCTGCCCACGCCCCATCTCCGAGGAGAGTTAGCACTGCCTGCGGGGAGTCCCCCCACACCGCGGTAGGAGTCCCCTGGTAACCACTGTAAGGAGGAGTCTATCAATAGTCACTATACCCTCTTGTATGTGTCCCTAATGACTGGGACGATACTAGCATCTAAGGTTCCTATCTGATGTAACGCATTGTACGCTACGCCTGATCTAGAATGACATGCTCATACGCACACCTCCAATAACTCACCTCCTACATATAATCATCTTTTTGCCCAGCCTGATGTCTCGCGGCATTCCGCTCATGCCTATACCTATCTCGGTCTACACTAATAGCTCTTTGCTCCTGTCCCCAGGCCTCCGTATAATATCGGCGTTGTACCTGCCTAGCCCTATCCTTAGTCTGTAGCCCGTAACTGGCGTATGTAACCCCTGTGACCTCTTCCCCTGCCTCACCCACCTCAACCTGCATTACCTGCAGGCTGGGACTCAAGCGTCCTCGGCCACTTACAACACCCGTGATTCTGCATTCTCCGTGGCATCTCTCTCCTGCAGCGTGGCCCTCGTGCCTTGAGCCTCCACCCATCCCTATCCTCCTCAAGTGCTTTGAAGTCTCAATCAGCCTACATCTCGCCTCACCAAAGACCCGAGCACTTATGACACCACTCACATCCCTCTCTAAAGAGACCGGAACTGTCTCTACCACCCGGCCTTCACTCAGAACACCGAGAACGTGTTCGTATTTACATCCCTTCTACCCCTAAGGACCACTCCATGCATGTGCCACATCTCCGCAGTATGGCATGATTCAATTCCCTCATCTCCTCTCTCTGCTGCATCAATCCCATATCCCCAACTGTCTGCTCTAAACAGTGCACTTTGTCTCTGAGCTCATCCCGCTCCCGGTGCAGATCTGCTCTCTCTCTCCATAACCACTCTACCTGTCCCCGCAAACCCTTATATCTCCTGCAGTCCCTGCCCCAATCTCTGACGGCTCCTGCCCTGTCCCTCCTCCAACAGCATGTCGTATCACTGCCTCTGCCACCAAACGGTCTCTCTCCCATCTCACACTGCATCCCCCTCCTCATGCTCCCTAACCACCTCCGCTCACAACCTCTCTACCTTAGCATGCAGGTCAACCACCTCATCTTGTGTCTCATCCCTCTCTCTCAACAATCTCCTCTCCACCTCTGTCACCATCGTGGCCAGATCTAAGTAGTCCCTCTCACTCTAGGTGAATCATGCCTGTAGCTCACTCATCTCTACCTCTAATTTGATCCGCTCCACCTCTATCTATCATAATCGCTACTCACTAAGTCGTAGTCTCTCTAGGGTCCCTCTCAATACCACTGTCGGATCCTCTCCTCTAGGTGGTGTTGTCGATATTGGTGGGATGTCATATACCTCTGCATCAATATCCATCTCATATGGCTCATACCCCTCACTCTTTGTCAATGCCTCCATCTCATCCACATCAATCACCATGGGGGCTCCACGTACCTACTCTTCACTGGCCCCGGCCTCCTCCTGCCTCTGCCGCTGTTGCCCTCCTGAGGCCACATCTACCTCTTGTCCCTCCTACTCTCCACTGGCCTCAGCCTCCTCTTGTCTATCCTGCTACCAACCTCCTGAGGATGCATGCACCTCCTGCCTTCTCTCTTTCTGGGCCTCCGGCCCCCTATCCTGTTGCATTACAACCCTGGCCTCATCCTCTCCCTCCTCTGCTCCATCTCCTCAAGCTCTACGTCGTCATCTCCTCCTCCTGCCTACCCTCACCAGCTCCTCCTCTACTCTGACTGCCTCCTGTCCTCCTCTTTGTCATCCTCCTCTCTCCTGACCTCCTCTCCGCCATCCTCATGGACCCCTGTCTCTATCTCTTTGTCATCAGTCGTCTCTCATGCTCTGACCCGAAACCTAGTGCCCCCTTAATCGGCACCTCTAGTGTAATTCATGGAGGCGGATGTCACCTAAACCACTGACCATATCGATCTGTCGTCCCTTCATCTCTCTGCCCCTCATGCCTGCCTGAGTATGGCACAAACTGCAGTGCCTCCAACTCCTCCCACACTGCATCCAGATCCAACTCATCCCCCCATGGCTGCTCTCGTGTCAATCATTGAAACATCACTCTCCCCACGGGAATATCCTGCCAAACTCTAAACTGCCTCATCACCCGATCGGGTCTGTACAACTCCACTACACGCGGACCTCTCCCAATAATATAAGATCAAGTAAAGAAGTAACCCCTATGTGCCTCCTCATCATCCCTCCAGTCCCTGAATCACCGCAGCATATACGGATGCCATACTATCATCTCTACCTGCACATCATCAAATCGTCTCCTCCACACATCCACATCTCTGACATATCGATATCACAATATCGCTCCCGCCTTTGTCCCCCATCTCCAAGCTATAGCTGCACTATCATCCTGCTCTCCTACTCTCAACAAGACCTGCCTGGTCACCTTGATGTGCTCTCAGGCCCACACCTGTAGCAGTGTTACGTGTATCATACTCAGCACCTTTTGATAGCATATCATGCGCATATCCTTGTACAACTGTGCCAACATATGTGTCCCCATGCAACCCGACCCTCTCACCCTCGCCGATGATGGGATTTATTCACTGACAAACTTGAGACAAGAATCAACCATCTGATATGGCATAGCAATATCTCTAAGCAATCAGCCCCGCTTAGGTACAAATAAACAATGCTTACCCGAAAACAAGTATCTTTCCATGTCCGTTGTTGTCAAGTGAATCAAGAACTGTCATCGCCAAACACAACTCGCACACTGCCCAAAGGTCTCGCCCTCTACCTGGCACTCACTAACCGCGAGCCCTGTTATGGGGAGCCTCAAAATCCACCATACATCCTCTAGAGTCATCGTCATCTCCCCAGTCGGTAGATGAAATGTCGATGTCATCGAGTCCCAACGCTCCATCAATGTTGTCAGCATAGCCCTATGGGTCTTAATCATCAGATAGGATAGCATGTGGAACAGTCCTACCTCTACTAACGCCTAATGATCCTCACCCGTCATTGCTGCTATGCATCTACTTAGTACCTTAGACCGTCTCTCCCACATCCGCAAACTCTCAACATCCTGCATCTATGACATATGAATTATCATGTCATTTTCTTTTCTTTCTTAAGGCCATTTTGTCTCCTTTTTTCCCTCGGCCTTGGAATTTCCTCCTGTCTCTCCATTTTCCTCCTCCCTTTCATCTTCCCTTGACGGTCCTCCCGAACCCCGACTAGCCTCCTCGGCCCCGCCCGAGACCCCAAGATCCCCGCCCGAGCACTAAAGGCATCTTTACCGAGCCATCTAACTCCACTCCCACCGTGGACCACCTCAGTCTCAGGTGGTGGATCACCCCAGCTCGGGAAGACTCGCCCAATCCCTAAGCGGACTCACCCTAGTTCAGAAAATCACTCACCAAAGTGACCCACCGGTCCCCTAGCGACTCTGTGTGAGCTCCCTACTGAGGTGGCCTGCCCATTCTGAGCTTAACTCACCAAATTGCGGCAGGTGGATCCACCCGAGCCCGGTAGAACCTCAGCCATATGGCGGACCTCGCCTAAGCACCCGATAGATCCACCTCCCCATGACTTGAGAAAATCCTCTTTTCCCACCATTTGGCCTCTTTGAGTGTTTAATTTACTATTTTTTTCCTTCTACCCATTTTTCATCCCCCCCCAAACCAAACCCATATTTTCAAATTTTTGAAAAACTTAAATAAAATGACAAAAATCATAAGGTTGGGTTTGGAGCTAACCTGGCGAGGCACGACACACTCACTGAAAAATCATCGTCTCTCATCCCCCCGGTGGATAATTTTGTTTTTTTACTCCAGCATCGTGTACTTTCACTCTCGCCTTCTCCTCCTCACTTGACAGTTGTCCAAATGAGGAGAGGTAATTCTTAGAATTACCTTTTATAACCCTTTTCTCTCATTTATTCTATTTTTTAAATAAAGGGAATTTTTTCCCTTTGTTTAGTTTTTTTCCCCCCAACTAACCCATTCACTCTCTATCTTCCCGGGGCTGCCATTTGCACACCTTATACCTATTTGACTCCATTCAAATGCCAATCTTCTTGGTTTTTCATGTTCTTTCCAATAACATATACCACTCCATACTTTCGAGAAGTTTACTGGGACCCCTTTTCCTTCCATGTCTGCCTTCTTGAGAGGGCATACCCTACCATTCTCTCCCAATCTTCCGCCATAAGCCTTATATTGTAAGACTGGGGCATCCCCTTAAATTCCCCTCCGTTTGGACAACCCATACAAACTCTCATGTACTGGGGCATCTCTTTTTTGGTCACTTCCTCTATAAAGTTATCTGCATTTTATTTTTTCTTCGAAACCCTATTATCCTAATAGTGTTTTGAAGAGAGGCAAAATGTAGACATCTAAATTTGACCACTTTCATATGGTCAAAAGCGTCTCCTTAATCATCCATTTGCTCATCTACTTCATCTTCCTTGTCAGTATTAATTAAATCATTCATTTAATTAATATTTCATGTCCTACATTAGGTTTCCAAAGTATTTAATTTAATAAATAGTTTTCGCCTCTTTCCTCTCTAAATTAAATAAATATATCACTTTATTTAATTTAGTCATATTACCTCTTGGAATTTAAATTAATTTTTAATTCCTCACTTTCTCTCTCATTGTCACATCCTCCAACTTTTTCAAGTTGGTCTCTAATCCCTCTTAACCATCTAACCCTCTTCTAATCATAATTAATTTATGGTTAAGATGTGCACACCCCTATTCATTATTAGGGTCACATCCTCCATAATTTCCCACATGCCTCTAATATGTCATTAATTTTTCTAATTAGGTACTTGCACAACCTTAATCACTTAATTAGGTCAACCTAATCCCCATGTCATTTATGGAATGTGTTCTAAGTCAACCTTATTAAAGGCTTTCTCCTTTTGGAGAAGGCACTTCATTCCCCATTTAATACACATTTAATCCCCCAATGCATTCCAAAGAATTTTAAAATCTTTCTCTTATTCCCACGTGGATATTTGAGGAATTTTTAATTCCTCACATGTCCTCTCACCCACATGGGGACAAGGACCTCCTTTATGAAGAGATCTTGTCCAAATCCCAAGGTACTATATAGTACTTCCATGTCATGTACTCTCCTTCCAACTCATTTGCACATCATCTTTCTCAAGCCACTTCACATGCCACATGTCAAGATGTGAGGGCTTGTGAGTTCTCAACTCACCATAGCCCTACATCTTGGCCATGTTGGTTTAATCTCAACCGTCAATTTCCCTAGAAAATTCAAAATTCTCTATAAATACCCCATCTTTTCTCTCATTTTGGGGAGATCATTTTGTGCTAACCAAACTCTTGCAATTTTTTCTCTTGAGCCATACTTAGCCAAAATACTTGCATTTGCATCCACTTTCACCCATTTTCCATCCATTTTACAATCCACACTTGCATCTTTTGTCATCCAAGGAGCATATACTACATCAAAGATCGAAGGGCCAACAAAATGAGAACTCAACAAGGTAAAATATTCCATTTTATTTTGTTAAATTAAATGATTACCCAATCTTGAGGTGTAGGGTGTTTATATTTGTTGTTTGCACTCTTTTATTTACTGCTCGTTTTCTAACATGTATTTTCGCCCATTCACACATGTCACCAAATTAAATGGGAAAAATCAAAGTATGCACAGATTTCATAGATCTTAATAAAGCTTGTCCTAAAGATGATTTTCCTCTACCAAACATCGACATCATAGTAGACCTTACTGCTAGATATGAAATACTATCACTTATGGATGGATTCTCGGGCTACAATCAAATAAGAATTACTCCTAAAGATCAACCAAAGACAGCCTTCACATGTGCTTGGGGAGATTTATGTTGGAATTTCATGCCATTTGGGCTTAAAAATACTGAAGCTACATATCAGAGAGCTATGACTACCATTTTTCATGATTATATGCATGTACTTATGGAAAATTTTGTTGATGACCTCTCAAAATATCTAGAACGAAGTGGACATCTAGCAATCTTGGGAAAGATATTCACATGACTAGAAAAGTACCAACTCAAGTTAAACCCAAAGAAATGTGTTTTCAGGGTCCAGTCAGGAAAGCTTCTTGGATATATCGTCTCCCATAGAGGAATAGAATTTGATCCCACCAAAGTAAAAGCCATCTTAGAAATGCCACCACCAACCAACATCAGTTAGTTAAGTACATTACAAGGAAGATTGCAATTAATCTATAGGTTCAACGCTCAACTAGCAGACAAGATCCATCCATTTCAACATCTGTTATGAAAAGGAATTCCTTCAATTGGACAAAAAAGTGTCAAGAAGCATTTGATCAGATCAAGAATTATCTATTGACTCCACCAGTTCTTATGCCTCCAATTGATGGAAGACATCTGATATTGTATGTGAGAACAACTACATCAGCACTGGGGGCATTGTTAGCATAGAATAACAATGATGGCAAAGAACGAGCAATTTACTACATCAGCCGCACCTTAGTCGGATATGAGTTGAACTATATCCCTATTGAATGAGCATGTCTAGTAGTGGTATTTGCAACACAAAAATTGATACATTACATGTTGAATCACAAGACAAAACTGATTGCCAAAATTGATCCTCTGGAATACCTTCTCAGTAAAGCAACTCTGACAAGAAGACTAGCTAAGTGGGTTATGATCTTAAGTGAGTATGACATTGAGTATGTTGACTAAAAAGAAATAAAAGGAAAAGTGATAGTTGATCAACTCGCAGATGTACCAGAAAAGGCAGATCATCCTTTGATATCTAATCTCCTAGATCAATCAATCTTTTCCATAGAAACTCTGACAACATGGAAGTTGTATTTTGATGGATCTTACACAAGTCATGGTTCAAGAGCTAGAGTTTTGTTCATCACATCTCAAGGAGATTATGTTCCCAAGTCATTTTGAATAGCATTCCCATTCCCAAATAACATAGTAGAGTATGAAGCATTATTGACAAGTCTCTGAATGGCAATAAAATGGAAAATCCAAGATCTTCAAGTCTATGGTGATTAAGCAAGTTAATGATGATTATGACACCAAGGATGAGAAATTGATGCCCTACAAGCACATGGTGGATAGTTTTAGACTGTACTTTGATGCCATGTCTTTTGAACAGATCCTGAGAATCCAAAAAAAAGTAGCTAACGCAATGGATACAATCAGATCTCTCTTGGACAGTCCTAATAATGCATTTCAATATGAGTTCTTGGTAGAAAAATTGTTGATCCCCACATTCAATGTCCCCGAAATAGAACTTGTGTGTGAACTTTTTGGTCTTGACTCTCCTTGGTACAAATACATCTATACTTATTTGCATGACCAAATTATCCCTCCTAACTTGTCCCTCAACCAACACAAAACCTTCATCCAAAAAGCATCTAAATATGCCACCATCGGAGATACCCTTTATCATCATAGCCTAGATAGTACTCTTCTTCGATGTCTTGACTCAAATCAAGCACAAGTGGCCTTACAATAGGTACATCATGGTATATGTGGAGCTCACTCTACTGGTCTGACCTTAGCCAAAAAGCTCATGAGGACGAGATATTATTGACCTACAATGGGAAGATGATGCTTATCACTTTGTGAAGAAATGTCACTAGTGTCAGATTCATGGAGATCTTATACATGCACCAGCTTAGGAACTATAGTCGCTTACTTCGCCATGGCCATTTTCTCAATGGGGACTTGACCTTAAAGGAAAGATCCATCCTATCTCTGCTAATGGACATAAGTTTATCCTTGTTGCTACTGAGTACTTTAAAAAATGGATCGAAGTCATACTAATGACTTACATTACTGGAAAGCAGATAGCCAAGTTCATCTTGAATTACATCATTTTTCATTGTGGTATCCCGCAGTCTATCATTATAGATAATGGTCACCCTTTTAAGAACTAGGATGTCTATGAATTTTGTGAAAAAATTCATATCAAACACCATTTTGCTAATTTGTATTACCCCTAGGGTAATGGCCAAGCTGAGGCATCTAATAAGACTATCCTAAAAATATTAAAGAAGACTATCAATGACGTTGGT
>VDFB02389486.1:0-24725 GCA_007258455.2 Sequoia sempervirens | reverse complement strand
TCATCCCATTATACCTTGATCACCGATATCCTTTACCGACGTGGTCTTGATGGTACGCTCCTTCGATGTCTTGAGCACGACGAATATGAACAAGCCTTACAAGAGGTTCATAGTGGTATTTGTGGAACTCATTCAAGTGGTTTAACCTTAGCCAAGAAACTTGTTAGAATGGGATATTATTGGACTACCATGGAGAGAGAATCTTTTACCTTTGTCAAGAAGTGTTCTAAATGCCAGATTCATGGGAATCTTATTCATGCACCTGCACAGGAACTATAGCCTTTCACTCCGACATGGCCTTTTTCTTAGTGGGGCCTAGATCTTGTTGGAAAAATTCATCCTTCATCATCAAATGGGCATAAATTCATCATCACGGCTACATAATATTTTACAAAATGGATCGAAGCTATTCCTTTGACAACCATGACCGGTAAACAAATCTCTTCATTTATCTTGAATTACATCATTTGCTGATATGGAATTCCTAATTCTATCATCACTGATAATGGGAGGCCTTTTAAGAATCAGGATGTTGACGAACTTTGTGAAAGATTTCACATCCAACACAGGTTCTCTACACCTTACTATCCACAAGGAAATGGTCAAGCAGAAGCTTCAAACAAAACAATCTTGAAGATCTTGAAGAAGACGTTAAATGATGCCAGTTGTGATTGGCATGTCCAGTTAAATCCAGCTTTGTGGGCATACAGAACCAGCATTTGCACACCAACAGGAGCTACCCCATATGCCTTGGTATATGGAGCATAAGTGATCTTACCATTATAGGTTGAAATACCTTTGCTTAGGGTCTCATTGAAAGGATTGATAAATGATGAAGAATACTGAGTATCTCGTCTGCAAGAGCTAGAACTGTTAGATGAAAGACGTCAACATGCAGCTGATCATTTGAATGGTTATCAACAAGTTATGTCCCGTAGCTACAATCACAGAGTTAAACCACAAACATTTCAAGTAGGTGACTTAGTCTTGAAAGAAAATCCACACAATCAATAAGACAGAGAAAGGAAAGGAAAATTTGAGCCAAATTGGCTTGGTCCATTTGTCATCATTGCAGCATACGGTTCTTGAGCATATTAGTTATCTACGTCAGAAGGGGACCTATTTGAAGAACTAATCAACAACATTCATTTGAAGAAGTTCTATGTCTGAATCATCAAAACTAAAAAATACAAAAAAAATTACGAAAAATACAAAAATGAGAAAAAAGTCTGAAAAAAAACAAAAAATCGAGAAAAAGATCCTAAAAATACAAAAACAAAAAAGTCCTTAAAAAATACAAAAAAAAAAAGAAAGAAAAAGTCCTAAAAAAAAATCAGAAAAAGTCCTAAAAAATACAAAAAAACAGAAAAGTCCTTAAAAAATACAAAAAGAAAGAAAAAGTCCTAAAAAAGTGCAATAAAAACAAGTGGTGAAAACCTCGCAAATAGGCTCTACTTGTGATCAAAATGGGCTCCTCTATCTATTAGATTATATCTTGCATTCGCATAACGACATCATCTATCCATATCTATCATTTGTACATATCTATCATATCCATATCATCCAATGGGAATCCTTGTGTTTCATCATGGCTTGATGAAATTTGTACATATCCATAATATTCAGGTTGTGTTTACATTGGGGGTAGAAACATAGACTAAACAAGAGAGGGGCAATGAGCTTTTAGAACATCACAAACGGACAAATGACGGTTTGAAAAAATGCAACATACATTGATGCATCAAATCAACCACAATACCAAAATAATCACTCAATGTCAATGACATCAAACAACATGGTCAAAACAATGTTAATCAAAACACAAACATCAATGTTGATAACCAAGTTGGATGATCTTAATCTGAATAATGTTTGGAATACTTTAGGAAAAATTTGAATTGTTGGTTGATTTTCTATCATATCTCTAGAGCAATTCGATGATGTTTTGAACTAGAAAAGCAATGAAGGAATATGATTTTTCTGTCTACTGTTTGTGAGTGAATCATTAGTACTATGCAAATTGGTCGTGAGACATGCTCTACTAAGTATTTGATGACATTTCAAAATTTGCATGGGAAACAAGTTAACTCTTGTCTATTTATGCCAGCAATACTCAGGTCATCTCAGTTCAATTATACCTAGATGCTTGTATTATCTTGCTTTATCAAAAATCATGAAAGCAATACTCAGGTCATCACTGGTGCTAACATACCTCTTGATGCTTGTATTAACTTTCAACATTTCAAAGCTCTATGATGACACGAAAAGCACAAATAAGCTCTCAGAATGGCAATGTTGCATGGATAAATTTGCATGATTACATTCAAGTTACATTCTACATTTTGCATTTCATAGATTTTTCCCAAAAGCTGGCAAAGTATCAAACGTTTCATATCTTTTGGAATCGCTCCCGTAACTGCAAGATGCTCAATCTCTCCTATTGCATAGGAAGAATCATCAAGTCGAATCAACATCAATATCAAATCATCAAGACATATCACATCAATCAAATCAATCAAATATGAATATCAAATTTATCAAAATCCTGTTTATTTTTAACAACTTTAGAAGCAAACTTATCAACAAGTTATTTGTTTTTCATCATCATGAAAAGAAAATTTCTCAAAATCTTGTTTGTTTTTAACAACTTTAGAAGCAAACTTATCAACTATTTGTTTTTCATCATCATGGAAAACAAATTTATCAAAATCTTGTCTGTTTTTAACAACTTTAGAAGCAAACTTATCAACAAATTATTTGTTTTTGATCATCATGGAAAGCAAATTTATCAAAATCCTATTTGTTTTTAACAACCTTAGAAGCAAACTTATCAACAAACTATTTGTTTTTCATCATCATGGAAAGAAAATTTATCAAAATCCGGTTTGTTTTTAACAACTTTAGAAGCAAACTTATCAAACAACTATTTGTTTTTCATTAACTTGAAAGCAAATATATCAGCTACTATTTGTTTTCCAACAACCTTGGGAACAAATTTATCAGATAAACATCATCAAATCAGGGGCAATTTAGGTCATCAATGTTTCATCTCACATCTTTCCACGTCAATTTCTTCACATCATCATTTTCGAACGATGAATTGACATCTTAAAAATCATAAAAATTGAAAAATTTCCAACAAATCTAAAAATTCAAAAAAATTCCACAAAAATCAAAATCTTATCGATTCATCGTTCGCAGGGGCATATACCTATCAACATTCGACAATCAGCATCTGGGGCAAAATTTCAAAATTCTTTGAAGCAATGCGTAAAACACATCACTTCAAAGAGGGGCAAAATGTATACACATAAAAATGGTCACATCACAATAGTCTAGTAATTAATTAAAAATTAAATCTCTGAATTTAATCTGCGTATAAATAAATCTAAATAATTTATTTATATTGTTCATTCTTTCATTTTGATTAAATAAATAAGTTTATTTAATCACTTTTCTCATCCATTTATTAATTAATTAAATAAACGTTACGATTTATTTATATTAATTATCATATAATCTTGGCTTGAATATTTTATTCAAATAAAGATTAAATATTCTTTTCTTCTAAAAATCCTCTAAATTCCATTCACAATTAAATATTCCAAATATTTAATTAATTCTTCTAAAGTCCATTCGCAATTAAATATTCCAAATATTTAATTAAATCTTCTAATGTTCATTTACATCAAATATTTCAAAAATATTTTAAATCCTCAAACTCACATAAAATTAAATAAATTTATTTATTTAATTTGGATTATCAACAACAACCGTGAAACAAACTTCAAAACAGAAAATTAATTTCTCTGTTTCTGAGTAAAGTTTTTCCCGTGGGTTGAAGACAAACCTCCATTCTTCTCTCCAACCTCCCAACATCTTCCATCTTCCTCTCAACCTCTCCATCTCTCACCATTCAAAATTACCAGACAATCTCATAGCCATTGATCTTTGCTAGCCAGACTCTTGCCTACAAAAAGCTATAAAAAGGACTACCAGGTCTTCAAAAATAGGAGAAGCTTTCATACAGGAAAACTATAGTCAATCAACCTTTCAACATCCATAGCCTCTAGAATCATAGCATAGCATAGCTTAGCATATTAGCAATCCATATCATGGCTTATCATTCTCATATCATAGCTTCAAAAGCATTCATAATCCATAGCCCTTGTGCATAATCTACAACCCCTGTGCATATCTGTACATCAATATTTCACTCCACCAACATATATGATAGAGAAGTATTCTCCCTTTGCATACTCATTCTGCAGGTTGCCATTCTAAGAAGCTTTGCTTACACAATCTAAGAGCAACAACTTCAAGCAAATCACCGGAGATAGAAGAAAATGGAACGATTTTGAAGAAGCTCTGTTTGATTTCATTCTATTTAGTTTTTTTTTAATATAATGTTGCATTGGTGTGTTTTTATTATCTTATTTTGATACTAACATTTCCCACACACAGGTGGCATTAAGACTGGGGGTGATAACATATAATACTTAAGTTGTTGAAAAGCTTGGTGACACTAATTACTCCATTTGAATGGAACACCCTTGTGAAGAAAATATTAAAAAGTGTGATATTTATTTGCTAATTGTGAAATGAATCTGTGAATGGACTGTAGCTTCCCTTGTACACTACACAAATGAGTTAGATTAGATGGTGAAGGAATATCTATGATAACTTTTACCTTTGCAGAATCGACTTCAATACCTATGCAAGAGACAATATATTCGAGGAGTTTTCAAGAAGTGACTCGAAAGACACTTTTTAGGATTCAATCTAACTTTGTATTTCTCCAATCTGTAAAGATCTTATCAAGCATAGCAAGATGACCTCTTGTAAAATATTTCCCTAACAATTCATCAACATAATCCTGCATAAGAGTATGTACCATGTCATGGAAGATTATGGTTGTAGCTCTCTAAATAGTTGCTATGACATTCTTGAGACCAAAAGGCATTACATTCCAATAATAAGTACCCTAAGGAAATGTGAAAGCTATTTTATGTTGATCCTAAGGAGCAATTTTTATTTGATTATACCCAGAAAATCCATCCATTAGTAATAAAATCTCCTATTTAACTATCAGATCCACTATGATATAATGTTTGGTAGGGGGAATCATCCTTAGGGAATGCTTTGTTCAAGTCTCTAAAATTAGTACATATTTGGATTCCCCCAACTGGCTTAGTAATTGGTACTAAATTTGATATCCATTAGGATAGTTTAAGGGTTTGATGAAGCCAACATCTAACAACTTTTTGAACTTGACTTTGACCAAAAAGACGATTTGAAGATGTATTTTTCTTAGCTTTTTTTTTACAGGAATCACACTTGGATAGAGAGGTAAGTGATGATGAACTAGTTTGGGATCTAGCCTAGACATGACAACATAAGACCAAGAAAAATTAACTTGTCTTTCTAAGAAGAATTTGATGAAATATTCTTTCTGTATCTCTATTAGGGAAGCTACAAAGTGAATCATATTCATATTTTTAGTTGTATTGATATTAAATTCCTTTGATTCTTCTACCAAAAGTGGAGATTTATCTTGACTGGTAGGGAGTATATCCAACCTTCCATCCTTGGGTGCCTCAAATAGGTTTTCACCCTTGGATATGTCCTTTATTTTTACTTTTCCTTGGTCTAAAGGTGCCTTTCAATTTTCACCTAGATTCCTATTCTTTTTTGTTTTTTCAATTTTGTGACTAGAAGGTGTAGACTCACCAAAGTAAGCAACAACATCATCGTTTGTGGTAAATCCAAATTTATGATCACCCAGGGGTATAACTTCTCGAAGTTTGATAAACTCGGTTATTACTTCATCATTTTCAAAGGTATCCAAGCTCAATGGTCCTTGTTGGTCCCAATCTATAAGTTGTGTGGAATAAGGGTAAGTTATCATTGGTATTTGCAAAGGTTAAGGATATGATAGATAAGGTAAGGATTAAGGAATCATCAAGGTCCCAGAAGGTTTCAATCCAAGCATGATCACTAGTATGTTTGTTCTCACAAGGGTTCAAGCTTTATTTCTCCTCACTAGGGTTTGTCTCAGTACCATCCCTATGTTATCATTTTCACCTGAAAGCAACTTAGTACTAGGAGCATCTAATATAAATGGTGGATACCCAAGCTCTTTGATCTAGTAGGTACATGCTTTTAGGCTTTTAGGTTATGTAATTCCTTGTTTTTGTAGTCCTAGGCCACTATGGCCATCATAAACTTTCAGTTTCATGATAGTGAAGCCTTTACCATATTTTTTGACTAACAACTGAACAAGTTTTGCATCTTCTTCATCTCTATAAAGACATGGAGCTAGATGTCCTCTTCTATGTATTACTTTCCTAGTTCACCCCACTTAGTGAAGGTAGTGGGAGGATGATGTTGAATGATGACCTTAGGGTCCTTTTGAATAAGATGTAATTTTCCATAAGATTTAGGTGAACTGACAATGTTGTATTTGTTGCATCCTTTGTCTTGAACCTAGAGCTTTTTCTTGGAAAAAGAGATGGATGAAATGGGAGATTTGGTTAGTGATGTAGGTTCAATGTAGTAGGATGAATTGGATGATGAAGCTTATCTGTTGATAGGTACTTGGTATTCAGGATTCCCTTTCAAATTACTACAATATTGGAAAGGATCAGAGCCACCTAATATAGTGATTTTAGCTCCATTGTAAGGGAATTTTAAGAATTGATGGTATATGGAGGGGACAACCTTCATGGAATGAACCCATGAATGAGCAAGGATAAGGTTATATTAAAGGTCAAAGCCCAAGACTTGACATAATGTATTTTCAATTATTGGATCAACTTTGATAGGAAGGGTGATACCACCCTTGGAAGAACATTCTATGTCATCATAGGCTCTTATGACAATCCTTTTTGATGCATCAATGCACCCCTCAACTAATCCCAATGTGGTGACCAAATTTAAAGTATAGATATTTAGGTCTACTTTACCATCTACCAAAACTCATTTGATTTTATGATTATTGATAAATACTTCAAGGTGGAGGGCATCATTATGACAAGGTCTTTGTGAAGGGGCATCATGCTCTACAATGTGTAACATGGTGGGTAGTAGAAAGATATCCTACCATGGCCTGAAACTGGTAGACATTTAGATCAATTGGAACTAAGAAATCTTGTAGAGATTTATGTAAGATAGGATTATGTGCAGGGGATATACATAGCAACTTGAGAATGGATATTTGGGTAGGTGTCTTCCTAAGTGATCCAAAAGGTTATATTGGCTAGCTAGTTGAGATTTGGTAGTGGCCTCTTGCAGAGTCACTCTGGATCTATGTGTGGTAACTGCAAATTCAAGATTTTTACTCTTGATGGTTATGGTTGAGACATTATTTCTATCCTATTGGATATGGTTGACTGTAAGCTCATGGACGACATTGGTGTAGTTGGCATTACCTTTGGTATTAGTCCCTAAACTGGAGGCTTTCCCTTTCCCATGGTTTTGCAGAGGATCTTTAAATATAGTATGATCAGTGTTAGAGGATCCAAACAGACTATTGATCACTACATCTCCTTGATCTTTGAGATCTTGGATGAATTTCTTAAGTTTGAAACACACAAAAATTTTATGCCCCTGGGTCCTATGGTATTCACATAAGTCATTGTCATTCCACTAGGATGGTTTGAAAAGTCTTGGTGTATAATGTTTTACTTCTAGAAGTTGAATAACGTTCCAGATTGTATAAGCTTCTTCAAAGCAGAATCAATTGGTTCCTCTAGGGGTGTGTATTTTTGTCTTGGGTTATTGTTAGTCCTTGGAGGACCACGTTGTGCATTGTCTTGAACTACATTTGTCGATTATTCATGACTTTGTGATTGGTTGTTATTTAATGTTTACATCTTCAATGTGGAAGGTCCTTTGAGACTAATAATAGGTTGAGCCTAGTTTACCATTTTTGCAACAACACTGCCATTTATTATATTTTTTGTTTCCTAACCAAAATTTGGTTTTATCATTTGATGTGCTTGGGTTATTGTTGGTCTCTTTGAAAATTTTTACAAGTCCTTTCGCAATAAGGGATTTCTCAATAGAGATACCCTTCTCAATGACTTCATCAAATGTGTTGGAGCATTGGACTTGAAGATGAAACATAAACTCCAAATTAAGGTTTTATATGAAAATTTGAACCAATTATTTTTTTGGTATATGGAAAGGACATTTACTTGCAAGGTTTCTCCATCTCTGTAGGAATGACGTGAATGATTCTCTATTTTTCTGCTTGGTATTACACAGGTGTATTATAGATATCTTGTGCTAAATGTTATAGGAGAAATGCGCAATGAATTGATCAACTATTTCATTACAAGTCCTTATGCCATGAGGTAAATGAATGAATCATTTAATAGCCTATCCTCCAAGATTAAATGAGAAAAGGCACATCAAATATGTATGATCATAAGCGAGATCTAGACAAGCTGTGTAAAATTCCTTGATATGATCTATGGGATATCCTTTCCCCTTTTATTTATTAAATTTAGGTATTTAAATTTTTTGGGGGAATAGTGGCATGTATAAACTCCTATCAAAGAGGTGAGGACATATGTCCTCCATTGTGTACATATTTTTGAGTCTAGTAACCTGTAGATTTTTCATCTATTGTTGCAAGCTTTGGAATTGTTGAGCTAATATCTCTATTGGTGATGGTGACAAATGGATGGTGTTTGTTTGGGGATTGTAGGTCTAATTATGTGTAGGATCTATGACTAGGTTTATGTTTTGAAAGTTTGGTGTTTGGTTGAAATTTGGGATTTTTTGGTTAAATGTGCTCGAGTAATGATTGTGTGCTATATGTTGTGTGGTTTGGTTAAAGTGGGATGTTAATTTTAGGTTTCAATTACGTGCAAGTGTGTATATGGATTTTTTGTTAGGTGGTATGTTGTGTTGAGGAAAGTATCTATTTGTGGAAAAGCCACTTTGTTATTGTTGAATTTGGTTCAAGTTTTGGTTTGATCTAATGAATGTTTGAGTTTGGGTTATGGGTATGTAAGTGTTTGTGTTTTTCTTTTTTGTTGTAGTATTTTGTGGGAAAGATGTGTTTAGAGGTATGATAATGTTTTTGTTTGTGTGTTGTGAAGCATTGGTCATGTTTGTTTGTGACATGGGAAATGAAATATTTTGTTTTTGATTTTGGATGGGTTGGTTAGGGTTTGTGATGTTTTATGTCATTGGTGTTGTATTAATTGATCGTGTTATCATTTGGGTACTTGGTGATATGTTGTAAAGTGGGTTTGTGAAATGTAGTCCAAATGGCTAAGGTGTAGGTATGTTCAAGATTATTAATGTAGACATCTAAATTTAATCACTTCCATATGATTAAATTTGCTGCCTTCCTGTCTATCATATTAATATTAATTTATTAAATTAATATTACACCTTTCGCCTCACATTGGTAAAGTATTTAACTTAATAATTAAATGCTTTATCTTTCACCTTTTTCCTCTCTAAATTAAATAAATACACTAATTTATTTAATTTAGTCTTTTTTCCCCTTTTGATTTTAAATCAATTTAAAATTCATCTTTTCTCTCTCCTTGTCACATCCTCCAAAACCTTGCCCTAATCTGAATTAATTTAATTAATTCACGATTATGGTGTGTATTCTCTTAATCAGAGATTAATGTCACATCCTCCTACATTTGCCACTTGCCTCTAATCTTCCATTAATTAGCCTAATTTAATGTTTGCACGACCTTAACCAAAATCATTAGCTATTTCTAGCACCACTTTTTGGTCAATACTTCCATTTTTCCTTTTTAGATGTTGACTCTCTTTTCTCATTTATTTATCCCATGTCTCTCTCCTCCCTATGTGAATTTTTAATTCACATTCTATTCTTCCAAGGCTTCTAGAACCTTGGACTTGTCACAATCTCCACATGTGACCAAGTCCCACCTTTTTGGAGCCCACCTTTTACCCTCTAGATCATCCTAGGAATGTGAATTTTTAATTCACATTTATATCCCCAACCACCTTTTATTTTCCCATGTAGATTTTTGAGGAATTCCAAAATTCCTCAAATGTCTCTTTCACCCCCACTTAGGGACAAGAAATCCCTTTTTGTGGAAATCTCCTCACCCCCCAAGGTGCATGTCATTTTCCACCTCATGTACCTTTTTGACAACTCATCTCCACCTCATATCCTCTTGTCCACTTCACCCTCCACATGTCAAGATGTGAGGGCTTGTGGGTTCTCAAGCCACCATAGCCCTTCATCTTGGCCTTGTTGGAGCAATCTTGACTGTTGAATTCTCTAGAGAATTCAAATTCTCCTATAAATACCCCCTTCTCAAGGGCATTTCCAACACTTTGCATTTTGATAACTATATGCTGTCCATTTGAATCCTCAAACCTTTTCAATCATTCAACCATCTTTGTTCATCATCTTGCATATTGAATCTTGCATATAGTCACTCAATCCATCATCTAAGGAGCACACAATCAATTTCAAGCAAGGGCCAATCAAGGAGAAATCAACATCAAGGAAGGTGAAATCGTTTGTGTTTTATTTAGTCCATTTTCTTTATTGTTTATCACTCTTTTGGCTAATCTTGAGGTGTCTTTGGTATTTTATCACTTGCATTTTAAGTTGTTTTGCACATTTAGAGCAGTAGAAATATCAAGGTATACATTTCTGGCACGCCTGGTGGGACCTACAAACGGGTCTTTGCATTTAACCCTTGTTTTGGCTAAGAATTATGCAGGAAAAGGTCGCAAAAAGGCGGAAGCGCCCCTGTTTCTGCAGCAGAAAGGCGAAAGCGCCCTTGTTTCTGCTGCAGAAAGGCGGAAGCGCCCTCTGTCTTGTCGCAGAAAGGCGGAAGCGCCCTCTGCCTTGCTGCAGAAAGGCGGAAGCGCCCTCTGGTCTGTTCCAGAAAGGCGGAAGCGCCCCACATCTCAAAGTTTTACTTTCCTCTAACGAGTTAGCTGTGATTAGGGATAAATTTAAAAAGATTTTTTAACACGTTTCTTACAGTGGGAGGGGCACAACTTTCTTATTTTCTTAAAAATCTAACGAGTTTGTTGCAGAAAGGCGGCAACGCCCCACCTTGTACGCAGCGCCCCGCTTCTTACGCAGCGCCCCACCTTGTACGCAGCGCCCCGCTTCTTACGTAGCGCTCCACCTTGTACGCAGCACCCCACCTTGTACACAACGCCCCGCTTCTTACGCAGCGCCCCACCTTGTACGTAGCGCCCGCTTCTTACGCAGCACCCCACATTGTACGCAGCGCCCCGCCTTTCACGCAGCGCCCTTTACCTTATCGCAGAAAGGCGGAAGCACCCTCTGCCTTACCGCAGAAAGGCGGAAGCGCCCTGACTTTTGCTGCAGAAGGGCGGAAGCGCCCCAAAATAGCACAGTTTGGAAGGTAAAACAGTCATTTTTGTTTCGTTTTTGCTCCCATTTTTTGCTGTTTTCAAATAGTAACCCTCTAACATCATTTTGGCAAGAATAGTGGTGTTTTTTGCTAACGTTTTGCAACATTTTGTGGCAAAATTTGACCAAGGGAGAAGAAGAAGATAGCTAACATTTGCTTGCAAGGCCATTTATTTGAGCAAAATTTTGAAAAAAAATAATTTTTTTTTTTTTATCTTTGTTGTCCTTGAACATAGTCTAATTAGGGGGATTAAACTTTGCTGCTTGCTGTGATTGCTTGTTTTTGTGTTACCCAAGGGGGCATTAACTCGTTTTCGCTTTCCCCTTGCACTTCGTGTGAGCCTGGGGAGTAGTTGGAGACGGTTAGTGTCTTCTTCCTAGTGGGACCTGCTTGGGGATTTCATCACCCCAAGGGACGATTCCAACCACGTGTACCAGCGGGGTATATAAAGGGGGAGAACGAAAGTTGTACCCCAATCCAGTTGCGTCGTAATTGGCAGAGCGTCGAAGCTAGGGTGATACCTAGATAGACATGAAGAGTTGGTTTGAGCCTTTCAGTATTTCGTTGGGGTTCCCGACTCACGCTTGTGACGGACTGGCATTCACGGTTGTGCCTCACGTACCAAGAGTATATCGAGGACTCCCTAGAAGCCTTGTGCATCCTAGATTAAGACTTTGCCTTGCCATACCCTTAATATTAATCATAGGATTGTGCTTGCTTGAATTGTTTTCTGTGAAAGACCTGTGAAATCTTTGACACTTTGGCCTTGCTTTATCATTTTTCGTCCTTGTCATAGCCTTTACCATCGAAATCAAGTTCTGTCCCAATGCAGAAAGGCGGAAGCGCCCCTGATTCTGCTACAGAAAGGCGAAAGTGCCCCTGATTCTGCTGCAGAAAGGCGGAAGCACCCCTGTTTCTGCTGTAGAAGGGCAGAAGTGCCCCTGATTCTGCTGCAGAAAGGCGGAAGCACCCCTGATTCTGCTGCAGAAAGGCGGAAGCGCCCCTGATTCACTGCAGAACACTGTCTACGCCCCTGATTTTGCTGTCAACGCCCTGAAAGTACCCCACTCGGATTCATTTAACCTCTAAATCACCGCTTAATTATTCCCAACCATTACCCCATCATCCTAAGTCTCTATTTTGTCATTCTAAACCTCCCAAAACCTCCATTTTATCCATTTAAACCTTCATTCTATCACTCCAAATCCTTGTTAACCATTATAACCCCCCATTCTATCACTCCAAATTTTCACGAATCACCTTTAATCTACCTTTTCATTTTAATTTTCCATTCACAAGTCAATACCCTCACCTAACAAACATCACAATTTTACCATTCACACCTCCTAAACACCACCCATAGCCAAACCGCCCTAACCTTGTTTTACAAAGTGGTTATCTAAATTGACTATAGCGCTTGAACTTGATTATTGGTCTTTTACTTCGACCTCAATCAATTTTCCTCCACCTTGAGGTGAATTCGGTGTTGTAAGTTATCATCCGTGGCCCAATCAATCCGTTCCTAGCTTAAGGTGGATTCAGTGCCATAATCATCCTATTAATCAATCAAAGCTCTAGGTTTACTAAGGGTAATCCCACGTGATCAAGCTTAAGGTCCCTCTCTTACATCTTCCAATCCAATCCAATCCAATCTAATCAAATCCAATCAAATCCAATCCAATCCAATGAAATCAAATCCAATCCAATCCAATCAAATCCAAATCCAATCCAATCCAATCAAATCCAAATCCAATCAAATCAAATCCAATCAAATCCAATCCAAAATCCAATCCAATCCAATCCAATCCAATCCAATCCAATCTAATCAAATCCAATCAAATCCAATCCAATCCAATCAAATCAAATCCAATCCAATCCAATCAAATCCAAATCCAATCCAATCCAATCAAATCCAAATCCAATCCAATCAAATCCAATCAAAATCCAATCTGATCCAATATATCCCAACAAAATCTGATTCAAATCTTATCCCATCATAATCAAATCATTTGACAAAGTCTCTAATCCACTCATCCCACATTTG
Source organism: Sequoia sempervirens (assembly GCA_007258455.2). Classification (NCBI taxonomy): domain Eukaryota; kingdom Viridiplantae; phylum Streptophyta; class Pinopsida; order Cupressales; family Cupressaceae; genus Sequoia; species Sequoia sempervirens. The sequence goes on along the minus strand of VDFB02389486.1, from coordinate 11,276 downwards.
CATTCCCGTTCAAACCCGTTCACAAGCAAAGAAAATGGCCGACCTTCAAGCTCAAAATGCCCAATCCAACAATCCTCAAGATCCCAAGAACACCTCATCAGATCCCAACAAAGGTACCGACATCACTCATGATCCCCATAACGGTACTTCATCACACTCCAACACTGAGAATCAGAATAACTCGCCACATGGAGAAGAGAGCATGGTTAATCAACCTGAACTCACACTTGAGGAACATTTTAGTAATCCTGCCAATGTGCAAATGACCGACCGTTTGCTTGCGAAACATGGGGAAGAAATCTTGGCCCACTTGATTGAGAAGGGTGTTAAACCTCCCTCCAATGTTGACTTGTCCAAATACAAGGGTGCCCCATCTCACGCACCCCAAGGGTCCCAAAATGCACCCAAAGGTTCATACTTTTCCAATGTTCCTCCAATTGAGGGTTGGCATCATCATGAATTTGGCAATGCCGTCCTTTATTAGGTTAATTATCCCCCACATGCTTCGACCTCAGTTATAGGTGGATCTCAGGTGCCTGATCCCAATAATCCTTTCGCTTATGGCATGCCACAAAACATTCCGCAACCTCCGCCATTAACATTAACTGCACCCCCTCCTTTGAACCCACCTACAGTCAATATTGGGGGTACCTCCTTTGCTACATCGCTTCCTCCTCCTAGGATCACCAACACACCACCTCAACAGGTTCCCCAATCTACTATCCCACCTCAAATACCACCACAAGGCGCACCCCAGCTGAACATTTCGAGCAGAACCCAACAACCTCTTTTACAAAGTGTGCCCACACAACCCCCGCCGTCTCATCCGCAACAACCTATACCCAATACTTTGACCTCTTCACAACAACCATCCTACCAATCACAAGGCAATCCCTCTCAACTGCCTACCCAAACCATATCTCCCTTCCTTGCGTCCCTTTTGCGTCCAAAGGTCCAACCACAACATAATATCTCACCTTAGTCCATACAACACCCGATGCCGCAACAACAACCTCCACAACACTACTACCACTATAATCAACAACAATTTCACCAACAACCATTTTATGCAACCTCCCAACAATCACAACAATATCTTCAATACCAACAGGCCAACATGCAACGTCCTGTCCAAGTCCCTCAGCAACCTACCCCACACCTTCACCAAACAAATTCCTATTATGTCCCACAACAACCCCCATATCAACAAAACCCCCTACCTTACCATCAAGTCATGTCATCATCCAATCATCCAAACCCACATTTTAGCAATCCAACACCTTTTCAACAAGATCCCTCATCTTTCTATCATCCATATCCCCCCAACCCACCACCAGCTAGTTCGGACTTGTTGGAAATCAAAGCTGCCCTTAAGGACCTTCAAGCAGGGGGCACAAAACAATCATTCAAGTTTGAAGATATATGCCCATATCCATTCGATCCATCCATCTCATTGATCCCATTCCCTAAACACTTCGAGATTCCAAAATTTGACAAATACAAGGGAGACAAAGACCCTAAGGCCCACTTGCAAGAGTTTTATGCACAGTGTCAAGAAGTCATGTATAGTGATAACTATCTCTTACGTCTGTTCCCAAGAAGTCTAGCAAGCCACGCCCTAGATTGGTTTATGACTCTTGAAAAGGGGTCTATAAAAACTTTTGCAGACTTATCAGAACAGTTTGTCTCCTACTTCTCCTTCAATTTGCGGAAGGATACTGACACCTTAGATCTCTTGAAAGAGAAACAACGGGATGGAGAAACCTTTACCAGCTACCTCCAACGGTGGCGTGCATTAGCCAGTCGAATGAAAAATCCTTTGAAAGAAAAAGACATGGTCACTCTTTTTGTGGAAAATTCACATCCCGACATGGCCCACAATTTTAGACTACACTGTGTCACCACTTTCGCTGAGATAGTGGAAAAGGGACCTATCCTTGAACGTGCCCTTATCGCCAAAGGACACATTAAAATACACAGTCATGACAAAGAACGGTCATTCGGAGATAAATCACGATTTTGGAACAAAAACAAAAATGCAGTGAATGATGGAGTGACAGACACCAAACATGTCCAAGTGGCTAATGCATCCCAAGGGCAACAACAGTCTGTACCCAATGCCATATCGGTACCCCAGGGGGCACCTCGTCCCCCTCAACAGTCAAACCAAAGAAATCAAGGGAACACCAAACGACAATACGCCCAATTAGGTGAACCCTTGAGTGTTGTTTTCAATAAATTGTTACAAATCAATTACCCCATCACATATCCTGTCACCAAACCATTCGATGAGTCCAAACCCAAGCCGGCATGGTTCAAAGACAATGAGTATTGTGACTTTCATAAAATCAAGGGACACTCCTTGAATAAGTGTCAGGGTTTAAAAAATTATGTCCAAGATCTCATTGATCGAGGAGATATCAAGGTTGACCCCAGTCAACCTTCGTCGTCCAATGCTCAACTGCAAATCTATCAAAACGCCTTCCCAAACCATAGTCAAGGTCCTAGCACCTCCACTAGTCATCCCCAAAATAACAACACCAATAATGTGAATTACAAGAATGTGCCCTTCAATTATGAAGGTGTTATTCATTACATTGAGCAGGTGGAACCCCGAGTATCCATGATACACGTTAAAGCCAAAGACCCTCAATGTGCTGTGACTACGCGATGGGCCCGCATCACAGTCCCTGCAGCCTCCACACCCATCCAACCCGCTCCTGTAAACTCTCAATATAACATCCTTGATCACCTAAGGAAGACCCCGCTCATATATCTATTCTGGATTTGCTTAAGTCTTCCCCGGTACATCAAGAGATCCTCAATAAAGCCTTGTAGGAAACCCATGTCCCAAACGACATCGACCCCACACAATTCCAAGCTTTGGTGGGACACTTGGCTTTGTCTCACCACCTCCATTTCAGCCAAAATGATATGCCCAACATTGGCATCAATCACAACCGCCCCCTACATATCGAAGTCATAATTGCCCGTCATAAAATAAAAAGGGTCTTGGTAGATAATGGCTCTGCCCTTAATCTATGTACTTTGAAATTCATAAAACAGATAGGGTATTCTCAAGCGGACCTAAGCAACCAGATAATTACAATCAAGGCTTATGACAATGCAGAAAGAAATTCAGAAGGAATTATCAGTCTCCCTATCCAAGTGGGACCTGTGCTCCAGTATACTACCTGCCATGTCCTTGATCTGGACTTACCGTATAATCTCCTCCTTGGCCGCCCATGGCTCCATGCTATGCAAGCTGTTCCATCCACATACCATCAATGCCTCAAATTCCCAGTTAACGAACAAGAGGTCACCATCTATGCCGACCCCCAACCATTTAAGTATTGTCAAGCTTTAGAAGCATCTTTTCCCCATTTACATTATTGTCCTGGGGTCGAAATGGGGGCCTCCCAGTCATTATCCTCCAATCCATCATCCTCCAATCCATCATCTACCGTAATCACCACTCCATCCTCCGCCACTAATCTTTCAGTCACTAGAGTCCAGATCATTGACAAAGGGTGCGGTGAGTATGAAATGCATACGGCTCTTAATGTAGCCACCATGCCACCGTCACCACATGAGTATGGTCAACCCTCACATGCTATACAAACAGAAGACAAGATCATCACCTTCAGCGGTAAAAACATTCCTACTACCACTTTCAGGTCCCCGAGTGTCAAGGTTGATGCGCCAGAGGAAGACATAAGTCAGTGGGTCTACCATGAAGAGCCCGAACCAGAAACTCCTCTAAAGAAATATTTTCAGGAAAAGTATCCTTGGCCAACAAAGTTCATGGAAAAGCATAACTACCAAGGTAGAGGCCTAGGTAAAGAGGAACAAGGGTGATTACAACCCATTGATACAGAACAATTACCAAAGAAGGTGGGAATTGGGTATGACAGCAAACAGAAAATCCCTGCAACGTCATCTAATGCTTCCAATAGTATCACCGTGGACGATGGCTCATTGGAAGACATACCCGAGGAGGAATCCATCATACATGCATACGATGATGTCGATCACACTGATTTATCCTCCATGTTCGAATGCCTATCTGTTTGCACCATCAGCCTATCCCTTCGTCACCCTGAACTCATTGGCTGGGACCTACATAACACCACACCTATCAGTATGTCTACGGACACCTACGTCAACCTTATGGGATTGGGGGAGGATGAACACTCTAGTCGCAAAAATAAAAATCAGAAAAATAAAAAGAGGTCATCTAGTGAAAACCTCCCTGAGGCGCTTCCTGACCTAGGAAAAGTAAAAATAAAGGATGCATCTGATGGTGAAAACCTTGAAGAGGCACCAAAAGATGGAGATGTTCATCTTCCCCTTATGGGAACTCAGCTATCTGCTAGATCATCTATCCTGATTGAAGAGACACGAGAAGTTAATTTGGGAACTGCTGAAAGTCCGAAGATCACCTATGTAGCCAAGTCACTCTCTGAACAAGAGTATTCGATCTTTGCGCAGCTACTCCGAGAAGGAATCATCAACTTTGCCTGGTCATACTCAGACATGCCAGGATTAGACCCTGCTTTAGTGGTACATCACTTAGACATTCGCCCAGACGCCAAGCTTGTCAAGCAAAAAATCTGAAAGATGCACCCGCAAGTCGCATTGTTAGTTAAGAAAGAGTTGGAGAAGTTACTGGACGCGGGTTTTATCAGACCTATTGACTACTCCGAATGGATCTCTAACATAGTTCTAGTGGCCAAACCCAACGGAGACATTCGAGTCTGCACGGATTTTAGGGATCTCAATAAAGCCTGCCCAAAAGATGATTTTCCTCTTCCTAATATCGACATGTTGGTTGACTTAACATGAGGACATGAGATGTTTTCCCTCATGGATGGCTTCTCCAGTTATAACCAGATCTGAATCACGCCAGAAGACCAACACAAAACTGCCTTCACAACTCCTTGGGGCACCTTCTGCTACAATGTTATGCCCTTCGGTCTCAAAAACGCGGGGGCAACATATCAGAGAGCCATGACGGTTATCTTCCATGACCTTATCCACATTATCATGGAGGACTATGTCGATGACCTATTAGGGAAGTCCAAAACACGAGCAGAACATCCAATCATCTTAAAGAAGATATTTGAGCGGTTAGAGCATTATAAGTTGTGATTGAATCCAAAGAAGTGTGTCTTTGGGGTCACGTCAGGGAAATTGCTGGGTTTCATAGTCTCTCGCAGAGGTATTGAAGTTGATCCTGCCAAAGTAAAGGCTATTCTGGACATGCCGCCTCCACGCAATCTAAAGCAGTTAAGGAGCCTCCAGGAAAAGATGCAGTCTATCCGACGATTCATAGCCCAGCTCGCAGATAAATGTCAACCTTTTACCCATCTTTTGAAGAAAGATTCTACGTTCCGATGGACAGCACAGTGTCAAATGGGTTTTGATAAAATCAAGGAATACTTAGCTCATCCCCCAATTTTGATGCCGCCTACTCTAGGAAAACCCCTCCTACTTTATATCTCTGCTACCTCGGTCGCATTGGGGGCATTATTGGCGCAGGATGATGAGTCACTCAAAGAAAGGGCAGTCTACTACATCAGCAGAACACTAGTCGGCTATGAGTTAAATTACTCTCCTATGGAAAAAGCGTGTCTTGCGCTAGTCTTCAGTACACAGAAACTCCGCCATTACATGCTCAGTCACCAAGTCAAATTAATTGCTAAAATTGATCCTTTGAAATATCTGTTGTCTAGAACCACCTTGACTAGCCGCATGGCCAAATGGGTCATGCTACTAAGTGAATTTGACATCGAGTATGTAGAGCGCAAAGCTATTAAAGGACAGGTTATTGCTGATCAATTGGCTGAAGCACCACTAGTAGATGCCTACCCAATAGACACTGAATTCCCAGATGAAAGAATCTACATAGTAACAGAAACACCAACTTGGACGTTATACTTTGATGGCTCATACACTCACAGTGGATTTGGGGCAGGAAGTCTATTAGTCACCCCTCAAGGTGACTACATCCTGAAATCATTCAGGATAGCATTTCCCTGCACCAACAATATGGCAAAATATGAAGCCCTTCTCACCGGCCTTAGAATTGCAAAACAGTGGCACATTACACATTTGAAAGTCTTTGGGGATTCCTTGTTGGTTATCAGACAAGTTAATGATGAGTTCCTCACAAAGGATGACAAACTGCTACCCTATAAACGGATGGTGGACGACTTCAAGAAATATTTCACCTCCATACAGTTTGACCAAATCCCTCGGGTGCAGAATAAAGCAGCAAACGCCATGGCCACTATTGGCTCTTTGATTGACATGCCCAAAGATCGGATAGAGTGTGAGTTTCTGGTTGAACAACTGTTGATCCCTACATATGATGTCCCTGACATTGACATGGTGTGCGATATCGTAGGTCCCGCCTCCCCGTGGTACCAAGACATATATACTTACCTCCGTGACAACACCATACCCCCGAAACTTACATGCAACCAACGTAAATCCTTTATCCATCGTTTGTCTCGATACATCATCGTTGGTGATACGCTTTATCGTCGCAGGTATGATGGAATCCTCCTGAGATGTCTAAATGAGACCGAAGCCCAAACGGTACTAACGGAAGTGCATGGTGGTATTTGTGGGGCTCACTCAAATGGTATGGCTCTGGCCAAAAGAATCTTGCGGGCTAGATATTACTGGCCTACATTAGAACATGATGCTTGTGAATTCGTGAAGAAATGCCTTCCCTGTCAACAGCATGTGGATTTGATCCATGCCCCGGCACAAGATCTTCAGCCTCTATTAGCACCATGGCCGTTCTCTCAATGGGGTTTTGACTTGATTGGCAAGATTCACCCACCATCATTCGACGACCATACATTCATCATCACCGCAACTGAGTACTTCACCAAATGGGTAGAAGCAATGCCACTCTCCCAAATCACTGGTACTCAGATTTCTAAATTCATTCTCTACCATATTCTCTGCAGATATGGTATCCCATCCACCATCATTTCTGATAATGGAAATCCATTTAAAAACCAAGCCATGAAACACCTTTGTGATACCTTCCATATTCAACATCGTTGGTCGACGCCTTATTATCCTCAGGGTAATGGTCAGGCGGAAGCGACCAACAAAACCCTCATCCGCATTCTCAAAAAGGTGGTCAATAACACTGGACGAGATTGGCACCTTCACATTCATCCCGCCCTTTGGGCATACCACACATCCATCCGTACCCCAACAGGTGCCACCCCATACTCTTTAGTATATGGAGCTGAAGCCGTCTTGCCAATCGAAGTTGAGCTCCCCTCATTGAGAATTTCTTTGAAGAACCTCATCAGCGAAGCTGATGCTTGTGTCGCTCAGCTTGCACAGCTAGAGTTACTGGATGAACATAGAATACGTGCCTATGATCACTTACAAGTATACCAGAATCGTCTCAAACGTCATTACAGTAAAAAGGTCCGCCCCAGGCAATTCCAGGTTGGTGAACTTGTGCTCAAGGAAAATCACTGCACTCAGCAAGATCATGACAAGAAAGGCAAATTTGAGGCAAACTGGTTAGGGCCATATATCATAACTGCTAAATATGGATCTGGAGCTTATAGGTTGACCACTCTGGAAGGGGATCCCCTTGATGAACCTGCCAATATTCTCCATCTAAAAAGATTCTACACTTAAAGTCCGCTTGGTCTACCCTATCAAAAAAACCGAAAAGATCAAAAAAATAAAAAAAGTGACCAAAAAAAAAAATAATAAAAAAATCCAAAAATAGTAAAGAGAAATAAATCCGTCCTATGGTGAAAACCACCTCTTGGTGGCGCCTTGGATAAGTATGGATGGTGAAAACCTGGTAACAGACGTCATCCATAGAGGGCTTAATCATTATCTACCTGGCATCCTAGTTACTTTATGTTGTCATCGCACTTTCATCCCCACCCACATCAGCCTGGGCCACTTGTTATTTGTTGATTGAGCATCAGACGACTCATCTTACCTATCCCTCATCCTGAGCTTTCTTATATCCCACTTTGAGCTTGTGTCTTTCGTTCGTCGGTCCATGTCGTCATATAGGATCATCCATCGTGTCGGTCTCCATCTAGATCTCATCCTCTTGTACCACTTCCATCTTCTGGTTGAACTACGTTGCCCCTGCGCTTTTACATAGGCAAGGCTGATCATGCGATCTACCCCCGGGGCACTCTCAGATCAACCTTGTTTTGGTCCCCCATCCTCTCATCTCCACTAGTCCCTTCTCGTTTTTGTCCATGGTCCTTTTATCGAACTACGTTGCCCCTGCGCTTTCACGTAGGCAAGGTTGGTCATTCGATCCTCCCCCGAGGCATTTGTCAGTCGTGTCTTGTGTCCATCATCGGTCACCATTGTCTTCTTTCCGCTTTATCCATGGTCTTTTTCCATGAACTACGAGGGCTCTGTGTTTTCACGTAGGCAAGGCTAATCTTTGATCGGCCCCCGAGCCCCTAGGTCGTTAGGTTGTGTCTTGTCTCCCTTTTGGTTGTTGTCAAGTTATGCCCTTATCTAACTGATCCTTAACAAGCAAGACCCACTTGTATCAATAAATCCAATCAATTTTGAACATCCCGCGTCATAACGATCTTTTAGTTTAGTATCCATCATCTTTGGTCTCAACAGGATGCATCCTTCCTAACAGACCTCATCAATCCCATCTATCCCCTTGATCCTATGGCAAAGGACATTTGAAATTGATTGCGATCTTTTCATGTTTTTGGCTTTTGTTTATCATTGGAACTCCCTATAATCACTTGTCAAGGCCACCATGATCTATCATATTATGGCGTGTTTTGACGGGTCCACATAGGGGCATATCTTGATCTTTTCTTGGTTGTCCCACATAGTACCCACCAAGATCCTCGAGGTCTTGTGTTATGTTGGGACATCCTTCTGTGGTTGCGGTTATCCCAATACCGGGTCCGACTCAAGTCTTTCTTCGAGACTTTGGGGTATGGGGATAGCCTTCTTGTCTGGCGTGTTTGTCTCATGCATTAGACACTGATCTACCTCGGTCCTCTATACCTTGGTGTGTTGTGTCTTATGCTATAGCAAAAACCAGTGCTCCAAAGATGATAAATTGAATTAGGATTGCATTTTTCATAATCATTGCATTAACACCCACCCTATGGTTTTGGTTGTGCAAATATTTGCCCTCATTCTCTTCCATTCTTCTCAGGATACTGATACCTTTGACAGATGCCAGACTACATCCACCACCGCGTACCCACCTCCCGTCATCACATCAGTTCTTATTGGCACTCATGACCGTGTGTTATTTCCTCTAAAAATACAAAAATACTATGCCATCTCCCCATCGTCGCTTGCATTACATCCATCACCACCTGTATACATACATTGCCACCTGCATCACCACATGTTAGGTCCATCTCTACATCACTACCTGCATCACAAAATATTAGACACATAATACATCATATCCTGCATATATAAACTATTCACACAAAATTCATCTCACACATAGACATACATGACCAATCTGTCCATTAGGCATCCATATATCTAAATCCTCATAAAATCCCATAGGTACACATAACATATCACTATTACCATGCATCCATAAAATAAGCACATATCTCCAATCATCCATAAACATAGCATAAGTAAACATAAGCATGATCATTCATCTAAAACCATCTAGGTGAACATTTCATGAATATGCGCACAAATAAACCAACACATGAGCATCAATAAACTAATACATCCATCTGCATAACATAAAATACCATATACGCATACATGTAATCACCCATCATAAAAGGAAACATACTACATGGTGCTAATAAGAACTGTCCCATACAAAATACTATAATATGTGTCATAGGTCCATCATACATCGCCAAATAAAATATACAATCCAGAGCCGTGGAACACCTCTACCCTCTGGTGACATACATAACCCATCCATCATGTCACTGTCAAAAATCACCAATGTCCTGCATCTGACTACTCTACTGGGAGCTGCCCACATCTGACCTCTGCGGAGAATCAGGTGCTGGCCCTCTGTGTGCTGGAGTCCCCTGGTACTCATGGGTGGGTGTCCCCTGATACCTGCCGTATGGAGACGGCGTCCGCCGGTAATCACTGAATCCCCTAGTGCATGTCCCTAGAGACTGAGATGGCCCTGGTGGCTGTGGATCCTGGCTGACGTAACATGCAATGCGCTGTGCTGGATCTGGAACAACCTGCTTATATACCCCTCGCCAATAGCTAGCCTACTGCATAAATTCATCCCTCTGCCCAGCTATCAGTCTCACGGCATTCCGCTCATGCCGATACCGATCTCGATCCGCGCTGATCACCCGCCTCTCCTGCTCCCATGCCTCCTGAGCTAACCGACTCTGCGCCAGCTCTGCCTGTAACCTATCCCTCCCTCTCTCCATACTCTACACATCTGCTCTGGTCATCCCACCCTCACCCTGCTCTGTCAGAACACGAGCCATGGCAGCATCCCTCTCTGCCTGAAGAATCTGTATCTGCATCTCTGCTGCATCCTTATCTCTCTCAGCCCCCTGTGCCCAAGCCTCTGCTGCATCTCTATCCCGCTGGAGAGCCTGTGCCCGTAACTCTGCTGAATCCCTCTCCCTTCGGAGAGTCGCTACCTCTGCTACCATCTCATCTCTCCCTCTCTGCAATGCCTGTATCTCTGCCTCTGCTGCCGCCCTCTCACTCTGAACGCGTACCTGTGCCGCATCCCTCTCTGCCTCTATAACCTGTACCTGAGTCTGTGCTGCATCTCTCTCAGCCCGCATAATCCGTGCCTTCTCTACTGCCACAGCCTCCCTCTCCTGCATCACCCCCATATCTCCAAGTGCCTGCTCAAGACAATGTACCCTGTCCTGCAGCTCATCCCAGTCTCGCTCATGATCTCTGGACTACTGACTAGTGCACCCGCTCCTTGATCAGCTACCTGCCCCATCCTCTCCTATGGCTCCCCCTAGCCTGTAACACCACGACCTCTACCTGTAACCTGTTGCGGTCCCATGTCACACTAGTCAGCTCGCTCTGTAGCCTCTGCACCTCTCCCTATTCCCTGTCCCTCTCCCTTAATGCTCCTGGTAACTGGAAAGTAACGATGTCATAATCTATCAATGCCTCCCGCTCTACTTTGGCTAGCTCGGCCTCCAGAGCCCTCACTCTCCGCTTTGCCATCTGTACTCTCGCCTCCGACCCTCTCCCCTGCACAATGGGGTCCTCTGGCACATAAGGAACTACTGCTAATGCAT
>VDFB02389485.1:0-58400 GCA_007258455.2 Sequoia sempervirens | reverse complement strand
CATCTTTGATGTTTTATCTATCTTCTCAATATTTTCCACCTTTTACATAACCTAAAAAATTACAAGTAATGAGTGATTTTGGACATGTACAGAAAATATGGTTAATTCCCACATAAATAATACATAATCATGCTTACATTATCATAAAATAACATCAAATTGTAGACATAAATCATTAAAGTCATCAAACTGCAAGAGTTTATGACAATTTATGGGTTTTGAGAAGTTGAGGGAATTGGTGAATGTGAAAGACAAGAATTTGTTGGGATGTATTATGTGGGTTCCAGAGGGTTCAGTGCCTATTAGTGGGAAACCTACGAACAAAAGTTTGCAAATCAGATTCTGCACAATGGGATCCCACCCTGGAAAACCCATATGTGGTCTCTCTAAAGTTTTAAATACTTAGGCAATTTTATGTTTTGAATTTTGATTAATTGAGAAACGCCTTGCAAAATATACAAGGATTCAGTGCAAACTTTTAAGTGTTTAAAACATGTAATCCTGAGACAACAACCATACCAAGGAAGTTCCTTTGATAACTTCCACAATGGAATAAAATCAAGTTTTAACTTTGAATCTTACCATTCATAAATTCATACAAATCCTAAAGATATTAAGGTGTTAAGGTAGATAATTTGTTTTCAAAAACTTATGGTCAAAACTCCATAGGCCAAGGGATTGCAGGTTTTGACTCAATCTAGGGATCTCAAATGGACAAGCCACATTGAGTGGATTTGGGACCTTGGACTTCTGTGATAGAAAACTATGAGATGAGCCCACGATGGGAGGGGTTTGCAAGGAGTTAGGACATAGTGATAAAAGACACCAATAACATAGTGCTTTTAAGAAATACCATGTAATAGGGAATCACTAAACTGAAAGCTATGAACAAAACCCCTTCTAATTGTATCATATAAAGATACTAAACATTTTAAATTATGATATTAATCTCAAAATCTATAATCCTTTGGAGAATGGGATAATGGCCCAAAAGAGTTCTTTAACATACCTTAGTTGGTCAAATGAGGGAGATTCAAACCCCATGAGAAGACCAATAAAATAATAGGAGCACACAGGTCACTAAATTGTAAAATTTTGAAATGAACTCCATACATCCCCATGTAATGTCCCCTTTGGGGATCACCTTATACTTTTCCATAAAATCAAAATTACAAATGAAACCAATAACATATTATAATTAAAGATATAATTCCCTACTCAAAATTGAGATTCAATGTAAATATGGTTATGGAAACCTACAACCACATTAGATAAATATGAAAAACATATGCTATGGAATACATTTAATTCTAGGTCTAAGAGAGATTATGTATATCATTAAAACGAGTCTCAATGATTATGTGGGTTAAACCATAACAAGGATTGTAGTAGAGGACATGGTGAGGTGCCCAAGTATCTTCTATCTTAGGCCCAATATCCTCTATGCAATTATGTGGTCCTTAACCGATGGTCCTTAACCATCATCATGAGGTGGTGTACCTAGGGAGGGCTTTAAACCATTCCCCTCCATCATGCCAAACCCTCCTCTTATGATTAATGTTGATCATCAAAGCTTGTACCTCTCCGACAGTCTTCTAGGAAATTTAGAGAGTGGAGGAAAAATTTTGTCTAACTGAATACCTCTGGGTTTTTAATAGAAATTTGGCTCCTCTTTTTGGGTTTTTAGATAAAGCATGCAAATGAATCCTACCTTATGGAATTCTAAAAATGAAATTCCATAGTTAAAACTTGTAAAAGGAAACTTAAATTTTTTTTTAAGATTTGTAAGTGGATTTCAAAATTTTAAAAGTAACCCAAGAAAATGGGGACAAAAAGTGAAGGAGAAAAAGAAAAACTAAACCTATGTGAGTGAAAGCCAAAATAAGGGGTCCTCATTTCACAAGGAGTGTTGAGGTATCCTAAAAATCATTAGAAATGGATAAATCAGTAGTTTCCATTAAGGAATCATCATAAGGGGTTTAATTTAATGGTTTTTTTTATTTTTTTAGGTTTGAAAAACATAACTTAATCTTTTCTTCTTACTCAACCTCATGACAATAAAATTGAAGAACTCAAATCATCAAACAAGCTTGTAAACACACCCATATAAAGTGCCACAAATTTGAATGCATGTTTCCACATTGAGGGAATTTGGGAAATTTTGTACACACTAAATTATAAAGTGTAATGGGGGGATATACCATGACAACATGGATTGTTGTGATTCTCACCTCATGTGAGTGTGTCTTGGAGCACACCTTGTACATCTCTACATTCTTTACACACTCTCAATCTTAGTTTGTCTGATTGTTCCTCTTAGCATTAAGGGGAACTATGATGTTTTATACTAATGCTTCTTTCAATGAAGTAGAGTATTCTTTTTGGAAGGATTCATGAACCTTCCTTCTATCTTGATCTCTTGAATGAGGATTATTTTAGTGGATTATATATAGTTTTGAGATTCTAGTACTCCTTATCATAGTACTATCTATATTATCAACTTCACAGAGTTTGATAAACTTTGTGTATACTAATTGAGTAGTGTTCATTAGTCACTCATATAGTATTTTGTATCGTAAATCTTGATCCACATTACTTGGAGATTCATTCATTCTAATAGACACCAATCCATCATCAGTAGGGTTAACAACTTCGAAATGATTCAAGAGCTCTTTATCATCATGTTCCTATTATTAAGGGACATATTTTTGGAGAGGATTTTTTGTTCCCACTTGGTTTTCTCCTTTACTCCACTTTATGAGAATTGTATATGGGTACCTAACATGGCCGCTAATTAGGACCCATTTCTATCTAATTGCACTTTTTTGATCTCCCCAAGTATCACTTAAGGGGGGGTTGTGGTTTTTATTGTGAATAATTAATCTATTCACTATATTTAAGTGTACATATGTTGTTGAGGTTAGACAACCTCTTGACTAGTCAATTATACAACCATTGATACCTCTAGAGGTTACCAACTTATTTGGTTAACCTCATGCACACACCTTTTGAGGTTGGAAGACTTTCTAACTCACCTCAAAATTAACTCAACACTTGGCATGCAAGGTTGATGACTTGGTAATAAGGGTTGCTGGTTTGCAAACTCCAAGTGTTCCTAAGGTTTACACCTATAGGACACTTGTCATCTCATTTGTACCACCTTATGGGGCACTTGTCAATTCATGTCATAGGTAGATTGACTGATCCTTTTCGATATAAGCAATACTTTATATTCATTATATTTGGGTCATACAATATTGTGTATTGTTCATGTGCTTGTTATCTATCTCTTAGATCCTCCTAGTTTCTAATAATTAATATTACACATTGAATGAGAATAGTTAATCTTAAAATTTGTGAAGATAAATTTTATTACAAGATGCATTCTCATGAAAATAAGGATACTATTTCTAAAATTCCTTTATTCAATGGATGCATTCATTGATTTATTATATTTATAAATATTAAAATATGAGATTAGTTATAGGAATTCTCTCAGATATGCATATAGAGAGTAAAACAAATTTATTTATTTTTTAATAAAAAAAAGTTACATTAAAAAATGAAATAATTGTACCAATAAAACTATTATAGACTATAAAATAAATCTATCTAAAAGATGTCAAGAAATATCTCATGATGTTTAGTATTATTAAAATAAATATTCTTCAAATACTTTTTATTAAGAAATGTGTTATGGTGTTTAATATTATTAAAATAAATGTTCTGCAAATTTTATTTTTACTATAACTTTTGTAAATTATTTACTTCCACAATTTTTGAATCTTTTCCTAAAGGGGTCGTGGGCTAGCTTGATTGGTTAAAGCATCCTATTGTAAAATAAAAACCAAATAAATCATTAACTTCATATATTTATTTTTTATTATAAAAAAGTACTAATTTAAACTACTACAAATACACAAATATTTAATTAAATAGATGAAAAAAATGGGTAATTTTTTTCACCTTATATTTTTTTACAAAAAAGTACTAATTTAAACTACTACAAATACATAATTAAATAGATGAAAAAAATTGGTAATTTTTTTCACCTTAATCCATACTCTTATTATTATTGCATTTATTTGTTTGTCTATTTATTTATTTAGAGATTTTATAGAAAAATATATAGATTTGAAATTTATTTTTAGTGGAAAAAAAAAGTTAGAGATAAAATTTTAAAACAATTTTTTTATTAAATATTATGTTTATTATTAAAGATTAATTTCTAATGTAGACCCCAGATCTGCATTATTTCAATCCATGACCACAATTAGCTTAGTTACTCAGTTCAAAACAAGAAAACCTCAGATTCCCTATAAAATTCATTTGAACACAAGAATAGTGGAAACAAAGCATGAAAGCAAACTAAACAAAATGAAACATTATTCAAATAACCAAACCAACATCTTATAGGGGGATTGGTGCAATTTGAATGTGGAAAATAGCCCTTTTCCAACCTCTTTAGATAAGCTAAATGATGAAAACTACTTTGAAGATGCTAAATGATATGATAAACAAAATACAAATGCTTGAAATTGTGTATCAAGTTGTGAAGTTGTGGAGGATTAAATCAATAGAGATAGTATCTATTTATAACCAAGAAGGATAGAAGAGTGCCAAAGATGGAGGATGTGGGACTAAAGATCAACCAATGATAAGGTGCCAATTGTCAACATGTGAGAGGTTGAGGAATGAGCACATTTTGGTCAATGTGCCAGAGAGGGGGAGATTTGAAATTTGAATTTGATGACAAGATGAGTTAAATGTTGAGTTTGACATGTGCAAGAGACATGTAAGAGACATGTAAGAGCTCTTAAATGCTTTGTTGGAAGGGACAAGTCAAATTGGGGGGAGATTCAAACTTCGAGAATATTCCTCAAAGATGCCATGTTGAGAGAAAATGGAGAATTTAATAAATCAATAAATTGATTTATTTGTGCAAGTGGGAAAAGCTAGAGGATGTGATGGGTGATTAGGATTAGCATTAATCATGATTTGATTAATTAAGATGATGTTAGGTGATTTTGACTTTTGACTTAGATACTTGGATTTATTTAAATCAAAAGGGAGGAAATTGATACACTATTCATTTGATTTAATTAAATGAAAAGACCTTAGGAGATAATTAAATAAAGTGATTTATTTAACTGAAAAGGTAACATTAGGAGATCAATCAAATAAACTTGATTTATTTAATTGATGGGTTAATATGATTTAAATGAGGTTTGCTTGTTTTGAACTGACTAACTAATCTAATTTTGGTCATGGATTGAAATAATGTAGATCTAGGGTTCACATAAATGGTGCTAGGAGGGCTACTTTTGTGATAGTTTAATTTGATTAATGAAATAAAGCTAGCTATTTTCTATTAAAAAAGGTGGGGGCATTGATCTATATTATGATAAGCATATAAAATCATATGCTTAGTTTTTTTAGCAAGAAGCCACATCCATAATATCTTATGAATATCTCTAACTTTTAATATCTTTCTCTATTAGGATTTCTCTTTATTCTGTATTGCCTTAATGCATTAGAGGGAAAAGGGTTTATCACATGAAATAATTTTGTTATATATCTTGGTGACACTGTTCATCAACATCTTATTATTATGATTGTGAGTTGCTACTGGTTTATAACTCAACTATAATCTTGCAACATTTTGGACTAATTGTAAAGGGCAATGATTAATTCCCATTTGGTGAAGAATATTTAAAATCTTTTTGAGGGTAATGTCAATGGGGAATATGGAGAATAAATTACTTGAATAAGTAGCATTTGATATCCTTGTTTCTTGTTCAAACAATGAGCTATCTGTTATAAGTATTGCTTATGAATTCCACCATACGAGTTGCGTCATACAAGTCCATGATAAATATTGCATAGAGTACTCATTCACAGGTCACATCATGATTTCTCCGTGCAATAAAGGCTAAAAAAATATTAGGAGGCATTGAATATTGGGAGTTCAAATTTATTTTACTGCAGTATGGTCTTTTAGGTCCACATAAAAAAATCACTTCTTTTCTTTTATAAAGTTGTGTTCATTTATGGTGCGACTTTATCACTAATTTTAAGCATTTAATCTGATTGTTTGGCAAAGTCTTTTATGCATCGTCTTGCATTTATAATTGCTTAGAAATCTGTTAATAGAAAATTTAATTCTTTGAAGAACCACTCTAAGTTTATGCTTCAATAGATTCAATAATTGCTACCTCTAAAGCTCCATGAACTTCTGAATTCTAGTTGCTATTCTAACGTACCTTTTCTATGCCTTCTTTTACATGCTGGTCTATTAATAGTGTTGAGTGATTTGGCCCTACATAGGTCGATTTCAATTGCTTGAAAAGTATCTAGAGCCCCAACATAAATCTATTTTGTACGTGCCCTACAATTGTGGCATTTTAGAGATTGCATTTCCTCTGACACATTTCACACACCTTAGAGTTTATTTTATTTTCTTGCAACTATTATTTTGGAGTCCTTGCATTTGATATCACTACTTTTCCCATCCATATTATTTCTTATCTTATTTAATGTTGTTTCTATCATTAAAAGTGTGGCTATATGGAGAGAAAATATTAGAATAAATTTAATGCCTGGCATTGGTAGAGGGTACGATGCTGGTAAAAAGGTTGCAAAATTCAACTTTACACCTGTCAATTGCTTTAGCTTGAAAATTTCCAAGCTTTATTCACTCATTGAGGAGAGTAATAAAACATCAGAAGGGTGAAGGTGCATTGAGTTATTTTAATTGAGGGGTGAACCTTCCAGCAGTTAGTTCTTCCAGTTTAAAGTTGCTTCACCTCACAATACTTATTGCAATGCAAAATCTCTCATTTTAGGCAGTGGAGGCATTGCGTGAAGGCTGTGGAATTTAGTCCTACACCTTCCAATAACATTTGAAATAAATACACTTGGTGCTTATCTTGCAAATGTTGCATTCCATGAGATGACACTCTGGAAAAATAGAGGAAGGCATAGTTACTCTTGTCCCATCTATACGATCTTTGTTGACACGAATCACTCTTGAGGAAAATCAAATCCTCATTGATAGTAAACACTGGTACATGCATTCCTCAAAGACAAAGTCATCATCCAATAAATCACTTTCTGTCTTAATATTATGGCGTGCGAAAAGAGATGAAGAGATGTTTCATCAGAGACAAAGTCGTCATTTGTTGCTACAAGTCAGCGCATTATTTCCTAGAAAAAGCCTAGATCAAATCAAGTTGCATTGACTAGAATAGGTGATTAGTTGCATAAGAAAATGTGTTTCATTGAAATGACCTATGACAGGCTACAGCTTGCCAAGTTAGAGAAGTGAAGGAGCGACTTCTACACCTTTACACAAGGTTGCATTTTATTTTAGCTTTTGAATGCTTGGCAATGACTTCTTCAGTCTGTTGATTTCACCTTTAAAAGCCATTATGGATTTCACGTTTTATTTTATTTGAATGGTTGGTAGTGACTTCTTCAGTATGTTGATTTCAGTCTATTTTATGTAGGATGCTAGGTAGGAATGTTACAGTAGCTTGAGCGATTAATCTGGCCCATGTTGCATGCCACTTATCGTAATAACATTTTGTCATTGTATCATGCTATCTAATGCTTTTTTTTTGAATTGGTTGCTTTTCTCTTTATTGCATTTAGAGAATATTCTTACATTTTATCAAAATTTATATCAAACAAAAACATTTTTCATTAGGTAGTCTATGCAACGTGATGCAGAGAAAACATGTTCATGGCTATGAATCTAGGCTCATAGTAATTGTGCATAGCTTTTAAATTATGTTTGGAATATAACATTGGGGCCTTGTTTTGATTTGGTGTGTATATTTAATAATAAGAAAATTATATGTTTCATTCATCCTTGGTTGAAAATGAGATTTCTATTTCAAAACCATCTAACTTCATTCACATAGAGAAAGCATGTGCAAATATTTGTTTTTGTTGGCATAAACTTGAAGCTTTGACTGATCAACATCTTTAGTGAAGTGATTTATGGAAAAAATATAAATCTAGTGTGATTTTGTAGATCTAGAAAAGATTATCTTTGTAGATACACATCATTGTGGAAAGAAACCATGCATTTAATCTGATTGCAATTGTTGTGTTGTTTGTTTGGGCTACCATACTTTACATTTTGAAAAGAGAAAAATCATTTTATATTTGAATCTAAATAAACTAATTAATCTATGATTGATTTTGTTTTGATAACTTAAAGTTGTTGGGTGCAGATTGCTAAGGTGGAGTCTATCGATTAGCTCTTCATAAATTTCATCTAGTTCTCATGAAGATGGATAAATCAAAAGCAAATTTGAGTTGAAAAAGTGGACATTGAACTTGAAAAATCATTTCTTAATGCTTATTGAAACAACCTAGAATATTCATGTGCTACTTTTGTTTTTTTCTTTACAACAACTCACTTTTGATTTGGGTTTAAAATCAATCATTGTTTTGATATTTTCAAAATTGGTCTAAAATTGAATGTTAGAAACTGACTAGTCTTTACTTTTGGGATAAAAAATTAAACAAAAAAACTCACATTTAGCTTGGTGTTTTAAAATGAACTCATCATTGCTTTGAGGCTAAAATGAACATGTGTCTTTTATGCTTTGTAATCCTTTTTTCAAAATAATCTCATCTAAAAAGGCGTATGCACTTCTCTCATGCTTCACAGCAATCTTGAGAATCAAAATTTCTTTTGATGACATTAAGTTGCATAAAATATTTCCTCCACACTTCATTTTGGGAACTAAAGCACCCCTAAATCTTCAAATGATCAATCTCCAACACTCATTAGTGGGGTTAGTTTATGCACATGAAAATTTATGAATACTCCTATGAAATAACATATCATGCTCAAAAATTCAAACAAATAACAAAGATGATCAAAAGATATATAGAAGCATGACATGTACCTATTCCATAGTGGATTGGTGTTGCTTGTGAGAAGTGATCCTTTCCTAATCCTTGACAAGCTCAATGATAAAATTCCTTAAAGATGGAGTGAAGTGGAAAAAATTAGCTCTCAATTGAAGAGAGTAACTTTACATGAAGATTGTGGAT
Organism: Sequoia sempervirens; assembly: GCA_007258455.2. Classification (NCBI taxonomy): domain Eukaryota; kingdom Viridiplantae; phylum Streptophyta; class Pinopsida; order Cupressales; family Cupressaceae; genus Sequoia; species Sequoia sempervirens. Next base: position 49,328 of record VDFB02389485.1, on the reverse strand, counting down.
GGATTGTTGAAGAATAATCCTTCTATTTATAGAATCTCAAGTTGAAAGAGTACCCAAAAGAGAGCAATGTGGGACAAAGATTTAGCCAATAAGAAGGATCCACTTGTCACCTTATGAGTGGATGGAGGATGTGCAAGTTTTGGTCAATGTGCCAATAAATGAGATTGGTTGGCCTTTTCAAATTCAAATTTGGCTTGTTCGAGGGAGAAAAAGAGATTTAAATGCCAAGTGGGGGACATGTAAGAGGGGATTTATTGCCATGTTGGAAGGGACAAGTAAACTTGTTTTCAAATTCAAACTTGAGGAATATTCTCCAAAGATTCCTTGTTGAGGGAAAATGAGGATTTTAATAAATGAATTAAAATATTTTATTTGTGCAAGTGGTAAGAGCTAGAGGATGTGATGGGTGATTAGATTAGATTAATTTAAGATGATGATTAGGTGTTTTTGACCTATTTTGACTTAGATACTTTGATTTATTTAAATAAAAAGGGAGTAATATGAATTTGGTATTTAATTAAATAAAGTTTGGTTTATTTAATTAAAAAAATGATGTGAGATAAAGGTTAATCAATTTGAAGGAGATGAACTTAGGAGATGATTTATAAAAGATAGAATGTTAGGATGTGATTAAAATTGATTTATTTAATAAAATGAGGTAATGATAGGCTTAAATTAAATAAAGTTAATTTATTCAATTTAAATAGATGATCCTTGGAGATTGAATTAAAAAGACTTGATTTATTTGATGAATGGATTTAATGAACTTGATTCATTTAATGAGAGGATGAATGTGAATGATGCTAATTTTAAAGGTTCAAATTTTCCCCTTGAAGCAAATGTAATCATGTAGTTGGTCTCAAAGAAAAACTCGTCGAGAAGTACACTAGCATACCGTCCCTCAAGAGATCGTGAGCAAAAGATTCAATTTGAGGGTTGATCTTGTGATAAAGAGGTTCAAGATGGACATATGGATGGTTGTGATGATGATGCAAATGAGATGGTTTTTTAAGATGCTTAGAATAACCAATCTATATTATCCTAAACAACTTAAAATGATGATATGATGTATGTGAGATGGATGATGTGATGATGCCTATATGATTATGCAATAGATGTTTTATAAGATGTTTAGACTAATAGATCCATATTATGATGATGAAACATGCATGGAGATGATGTAGATCGTTGATGGTTTGTGGATGCAGGATGGATGCACTAGTGATGATGATTGACTATTGATGATGTGATGTTAGTGTAGAGAAGAAGAAATGAGAAATGAGATGATGAAAAGAGGATCCAACAAGCCAAATTTATGAAAAATGATGATGAGAAGTGGATGATTTTCTTATCAGGGATTGGGATTTTAAAGGGGCTACTTACCTTATTTTTGATAACACACATAAACACAATGCATCAAGGTATAAAGAACTAGGATTGTTGCAATTTAGGTGTGATGGAATTTGACTCAACAAATAGATAGGAGTATTCTTGTTCACACCTGACATACAAAAACATTTCTAGGATGCACTTTAGAAGTTTCAAACATCTTAGACCAAAACACGGAAAGGTATAACCTATCAATGCCATAGTCAACAAGCTGCCCAAAACACCCTCTATACATATCTAACAAAGGAAGTATTGACAAAGTTATATTACAAGAATGTCCAGAAAGCATAGCAGACAAAGGATAATGATTGTTGCCCCATTCCTATCTCTCTAAATCCATTTGTTTGGACATCATCGAGAGGTTATTGGAATGAGCACAAAAAGATAAGTTAAAAGACAAAGATAAAGTAAAAAAACAAGCTAATGTTCTTCAATACCGCTAACCGAAAGGAAATGTGTTTTTTAGGCATAAGAACCAAAACTATTGCCAAAAAATAATTCCCATTGTAGGAAGGATACATCCTAGGACATGTTAGTGGATGGCGGTGCATCATTTCATTTATCTAAAGTGTTATTTTTGATAAATAATACCCATTGTAGGAAGGATACATCCTAGGACATGATGTTATCAGATGATTGAAATGTGATTGATTTGATGAGAGGCTATTGACACTAAGAGTCAAGACCAACTTGTTTACATACTAACTTAAACTTGAGACTTAATGTTTTGAGTTTTTTCTTTTCACCAACTAAACTTGTTTCTAATTGTTTCACCAAAGGTTGAGGATGACGATCGTTTATTATGAGTGGTGTTATTGTGAGTGAAAATGAGATGATACGGATGGATTTTTTCAAATATTTGGATGTTTTTGACATTTTGAAAATTTTTGAGGCTATTTTTGGTATTTTTGAGATTCTTCAAATGTTTTGATTTTTTGATTTTCCAATGTTTTTGAGGTTTTCTAAGATTTTGAACAAGAGACTAACCTAAGGACCTATCCTAGGCACCTCAGGTGTTGATCAACATATTACCCTTGCCTACATTATATACGCAGAGACCACGTAGTTCGACTGATGACTTGACCAATTTACAGATATAGATATACATGATAAAATGCCAGTTTATTTTGATGAACTTCACAAGGATTGACCTAAGTGTCTCGGGGGATAATCAAAGATCAACCTTTCCTACGTTCAAGGCTCAAAGACTCATAGTTTGACAAGACGACTCTGTTTGTGACTTTTTGACTTTTTGACCTATTTTGGGATATTGATATGTTTTGAATGTTTTTGGATTTTTGGTGATTTTTTGATGTTTTTGGATTTTCTAATTTTAGGACTTCAATAATATACGTGAATCTGATGAGAATATGCCCCCAACATGATGCAATAGAATACTTCGATAAAGGTAGGACAAAATGACCTTGGGAATGGGCTAAGTAATGCTAGCAAGGATCATGATATGAACATAGGACCAAGCTATGATGTAGATGCCAAACAGATGGGTGATGGATGGAGATCTAAATGAGATGGATGATGGAAACGTAATGGATGGATGATGTGCATAACAAGTTCTAAATATCCTAGTGGATGGAAAGTGCTTATTTACACAAGGCACCTGTTTGCTAGGTTTTCACCAAGGTACTTGTCCAAAGTGCCACTAAAGTGGTTTTCACCAGAGGATGATTTTTTTTTCTTTACTGTTTTTTATCCTTTTTTAATTTTTTTTTGATTTTTTGCTTATTGATTTTTTTTTTTGTTGTCACCAAGACACCCTGCTTATTAGTTTTCACCAAGGTAACCATTTTTTTAGGAGATTTTTTATTTTTTTGGATTTTTTTGTTTTATACCTTAAACAATTAGCCATAAAACTTTTGAGATGAGAGTTGTTCATGGGCTCTTGCAGAGGTTCCCCTTCAGGTGTTGATAACTAATATGCCCCTAAATTATAGCTTGTTGTGATGAAAAATGGTCCCAACTAGTTGGGTTCAAATTTTCCTTTGTTGTTTGGATTTGGGATGTTCTTTTGATTCTCCTTTAGTACCAGTTCTTTGACTTGGAAAGTTCTGCTTCTGATTTTCTTGTTATAGCTCTTCTTGAGTCTGTTATGGTGGAATTTCAAATGATTTAAAGCATCTATACTCCACTCATCCAATAGCTCTAGCTCATTCAATATTGATACTTGATACTCTTCATCTGTGATGAGGTTTTTTAGTGATATTCTTAGTGATGGGAGCTTGATCTCAATGGGGAGTATTACTTCTGATCCTTAGATGAGGGACAAGGGGGTGGAACTGATGGGTGTGTGAATGTTGGTTCGGTAGGCCCAAAGGGTGGGATTGAGCTATATATGCCAATCATGACCTACATTATTGACTATTTTCTTAAGGATCTTTAAGATGGTTTTATTTGTGGCTTCTGCTCGACCATTGCCCTGGGGATAGTATGGGGTGGAGAAACGATGTTGGATTTTGAATTTTTCACACAAGTCACGAACATCTTGATGCTTGAATGGTGTCCCATTATCTAAGATAATGGCTTGTGGGACACCATAGTAGAAAATGAGATAGTTTAGGATGAACTTTGATATCTACTTCCTAGTGATATGTGTCATGGGTATGGCTTCCACCCACTTGATAAAGTACTTAGTGGTGGTTATGATGAAGTTATGGCCATTAGATGAAGTGGGAGTGATTTTTCCAATGAGATCAAGTCCCCATTGTGAAAAGGGCCATGGTGTGATGATGGGATGAAGCTCTTGAACTGGAGCATGGATGAGGTCCCCATGCTGCTGACATTGTAGACACCTTTTGACATAGTCATGTGCTTCTCTTTCCATTGTAGGCCAATAATACCCCATCCTTAGAAGTTTCTTTGCTAGGGTCATTCCACTCGAGTGTGAACCACAAATACCATTATGTACTTTAGTTAAAGTAGTCAATGCCTCCTCAACATTTAAATAGGGTAGTAAGGTTCCTTCTATGCTCCTACAATACAGGGTATCTCCTAGGATGATGAATCAGGATGCCTTTTTGACAAAGGTTCATTTTAAGGTTGAGGGTAAGTCAGCAGGTAGGACACCTATTCGTAGGTAGGTATAAATGTCATGGTACTAGGGATCACCAGAACCAACAATTTCACACACAAATTCTAATTCTAGTACCTCGAATGTGGGTATGAGAAGTTGCTCTACCAAAAATTCATATTTTAGGACATTGTTAGGGATGTCCAGTATGGATCCAATCATTGCCATGGCATCTACTTCTTTGTTGTTTTCTCTAGGAATATGCTCAAATGTGATCTCGATAAAGGATTCCTTGAGAGCCTCCACTAGTTTCTTGCATGGAGTGAGCTTATCATCCTTAGTCTGGTATTCACCATTCACTTGGTTTATTATCAGTTGGGAGTTTCCATATACCCTGAGGACCATGATGTGCCACTACACTGCTATTCTGAGACCTATGATTAAAGCCTCGTATTCTACAATGTTATTAGAGTAGGGGAATGCCAATTTATAGGACCTTGGTATGCATTCCCCTTTTGGGGTGATAAAGAAGACATCGAATCCTAATCCATGCTATGTATATGAGCCATCAAAGTAAAGTTTCCAGTGGTCAACTATGTTGAGATTAAAGATGGGTTCATTTGGAAATTATGAGATGAGAGAATTCTCTAAATAGATTGGTGCTTTTGAAAGTTGATCTACGATGACTTGGCCTTTAATTTATTTCTGCTCCATGTATTCAATGTCATACTCTAATAGTATCATGACCAATTTTTCCATTCTTCCAATGAGAATTGCCTTTGATAGTAAGTACTTGAGAGGGTCAATTTTGGTGATGAGTTTTATTTTGTGTGCTAGCATGTAATGTCTGAATTTTTGAGAAGAAAACACCACTGCTAGACATGCTTTCTTAATGAATGAGTAATTTAACTCATGCCCAATCATTGTTCTACTGATATAATAGATGGCCCTTTCTATTCCATTTTCATCATGCTGAGCTAGGAGAGCTCCAAGGGTTGTCGTTGTTGCTAGCACATAGAGAATTAATGGATTTCTTGGGATCAGTGGCATTAGGACTGGTGGTGTAAGTAGATATTCTTTGATCTTATTGAAGGATTCTTCACACTTGTTATCCCAATTGTATGCTACTCCTTTGTGAAGTAGGTGAGAGTATGGATTTTGTTTATCTGCCAGTTGTGCTATGAACCTTTGGATGGACTGAAGCCTACCTTGGAGACCTCTCAATTGTTTCAATATTTTGGGTGCCTCCATCTCAAGGATTGATTTTACCTTAGCAGGGTCTACCTCAATACCTCTCATTGACACTATGTATCCTAGCAACTTTCCTGATTATATGCCAAAGACACACTTCTTTGGATTTAATCAAACCTTGTATTCCTCTAGCCTGTCAAAAATGGCACTTAAGGTTGCTATGTGATCCTTCCTCCTTTTGGATTTGGCTAGTATGTCATCAATATAATCTTTGATAGTTTTATGAATCATGTCATGGAAGATTAACGCCATGGATCTTTGGTATGTTGCTCCTGCATTCTTGAAGCTGAGTGGCATCATATTCCAACAGTAAGTCCCCCATGGACAAGTGAAAGCTATTTTGTGTTTGTCTTCTTTAGCAATCATTATCTGGTTGTATCCTGAGAAACCATCCATCAAGGAAAGACTTTTGTGTCCCGCCATAATTTCTATGATCATGCCAATGTTGGGAAATGGGAAATCGTCTTTTGGACAGGCTTTGTTTAAGTACCTAAAATCTATGCAGATTATGATGCCCCCATTGGGTTTTGAGATGGGAACTAGGTTTGACACCCATTTTGGATAGTCTATTAGTCGAATGAATCTTGCATCCAATAGCTTCTTTAGTTCCATTTTGACTACCAAGGTGATCTGAGGGTGCATTTTCTTGAGCTTTTGTCTAATGGGCTTTGCTTCAGAGTACACTGCTCGGTGATGGACTACAATTTCTGGATCAAGCCCTTGCATGTTTGTGTATCTCCATGCAAATTTTTCCTATCTCTCTCTCAAGAAGGCTGCCAGGAGTTCTTGTTCTTCTGCCAGTAATGACTCTGTATAGAATGTGATGTGCGGGGTCTCCTCTATTCCTAGATTAAATGGATTGCACTTTTCTACTAGGACCGCTAATTTTTCTTGATGCATAGCTTTGAAAGGAAGATTGAATCCCCCATCCTCAAGTGCCTCAGATAGGTTTTCACCATTGGATGCGTCCTTTCATTTTACTTTTTTCATGTCAGAGAGTGCCACAGTGTGGTTTTCACTCAAGGACTTAGATATTATTCTTAATTTCTCACTCTCGCGACTGAGGGATTCAATCGTTTCCCCATAATAGGCTTGTGTCTCTAGTTCAATGATAAATCCTACTTTTTGATACACATGGAATATTATCCTGTAGTCCCATGAATTCTAAGAGTGCCTCATCGGTTTTGAATGTGTCAAGAATTAGTGATCCTCATTGGTCATAATTGATGAGTTGGGGGTAAACTAGGCGTATTTCATGATTTTGATGGTCTGACTCAAAGGATAAGGTGATAATCATGAGAAGGGTGGTATCCTTGAAGAGCCTAGGTAGGTTGGTTATGGGATCCTCATCACCACTACTACTATAGATGTCAATTATGTCAAATGTAAAGTTTTTTATGACTCGACTTGTAGATACAGGTAAGCGAAGTTTGGTTGTGGATAGCTGAGGTGGATTATTGACCTTTCTAACTAGAAGACTTCAACGACATATGGTTATAATCAGAGGGGTACATCTGAGGCCAATATTTCTCATTCACATCTTCAGAATGATAGGTATTATAATCCCATTGTCATTTTTTCCAAGTCTAGTTTTTGTCATAGCCCATTGCGAACATCATTTGCAAACCTTTGCTTCTACAATCCATTGGTAGATCAGCTATTGGTCTATTATCATGGTATAGGAGATGAGATGGGTCCTCCTTTATGACTTCTTGGCTGAGATCTCCCCAACTTCTCAAGTTGGGATATTCTTCAAAGGATGTTTGAGATGTGGAGGCTTCATTTGATTGTAGACGTCCTTGTGATCTGGGAGATTGTGTTAACTCTCCTACTACAAAATCATTATTGGGAATCATGTAGTTCTCACAACCATTATCCTAGATGATGGCTTTGATATCAGAGATGGTGGCAATGGCAGGAGTGGTGGGTGTCTCTTTTGTAGAAGTGGAAGCAAGAGTGGTTGGATCAATGTACGGTGTTGATAGGCCTTCATCATTTTTAGGCACTTGGGGGATTTTGTAGTATTTTTCCTCAAGGTTCTTGCAGTAGGAGAATGGTCCAGGATCTCCATGGATGCTAACCTCTTGTCCTTAATATTTGAATTTGATACATTGATGGAAATTTGATGTTATTTCTTGCATTGCATGAATCCATGGATGTCCTAGGAGAATGTTATAAGGCAAGTTGAGGTCTAGGACCTGACAGGTGGCTTCCATGATAGCTAGCCCTACTTAAATAGGGATTTTGATTTTGCCTTGGGACACTTTTTCTTGATCATCATATGCTCTGATTATAATCCCTTTTCCTTTTTCGATGGAATCCTCTGAGATTTTTAATTGCTTAATGAGCTTGAGGGAACAAATATTCAAGCTTGCACCTCCATCCACCAAGACTCGATTGACTTTACTTTTCTGCACTAGGACCTCTAAGTGGAGTGCACAGTTATGCGATGGTTGAGTGGGAAAATATTGGTCGGAGAATGTAAGGAGATTCAGGGTAATGATATTTCCAACCATGGCTTTGAATTGTTCTGCATCAAGATCTGTAGGGACGGTGGATGAAGCCAATGCTCTCAAGCAAGGATTTCTTCTAGGTGGATGTCAGATTTTATCAACTCCACGATGGAAATTGTGGTGGCATCCTTTTAGAAGGATCATGATATTGCAACTATCAGAATAGATCTGAATTGACATGAAAGTTTTGTTTGCTGAGATGTATCCCACAGTAACTTTTTGCCTCTTGTGGTGACTCCACAATTGGCTTGAGCTCCTTTGATAGTGATTATCGTGGTAGTATTCAATTAGGAGCAAGCATGGGTCAGTTTCCACACATGTGGATTCATGTTTTTGAAGGTTCCTTTCCCCTTATCAATGTTATTGTTCCCTTTATTGTCGTGGTTAGGCATTAGATTTGTGTATATTTTGAGGTTCTGGTTTCCTGTTGTCTATTCCACATTTATGATTCTTTGATCAATGAGGTCTTGGACTATAAATTTCAACCCTCATGCAATTGTTAGTGGAAATTCCTTTACCTTGTGGAACTATTGCAGCTGATTTTGCCATACCAAGGAGGTTTAATTAGTCTGGTAGTTTGTAGGTGGAATTTGATGAGGTTTTCATTTATTAGTTTCTTCATGATGACTTTAAGTGGTTCCCCAAGAGCCATGTACTTTTTCTTAATGGAATTCTTGTTTCACTGGGGCGGTCCCCATTGATCATTGACATTATTGATCACTTGATTGTTTGTTTGATGTGTTGTGTTCTCTTGATGGTTGTTTTTATGATGGTTTTGAATTTTTTGTTGTGGTGCGGGTGTGTTTTTCTGAGGGGCATTGATGACAAATTTGGCATCGACAACTCCATCATTGGTAAAAAAAATTTCTTGCACATGTGCGAGGTTTGTCATTGTAATTGGTGGGTGGGCGATTGTTCTATTGTTTAGGATATGAAGTTGATCCTCTAGGTTGCGTCATAAGGGCTCTTTCGATGCTGAGAACCTTGGAAATCAACTAGTCATACATGGTGATCCCTTGGACCTTGAGATGGAATGCAAAGAGGTCGTCAAGGTTGGATATGATAGTGCACACTTGTTGTTCCTTAGGAATGACCCATTTATTCTGATTGGCCTTGGATCACCATCATTGTGGGAATGAAGCAAATGATTCATTCTTACCTTGTTTTAGAGCCAATAGTTCTTCAAGACTAACATCCATGGCGATATTGCATGTGTAGTTTTTGATGAATGCATCCATTATTTCTTGGAATGTCTTGATGAATGTAGATAGGAAAAAGAACCATTCCATAGTGTGGCCATCCAAACTCCTAGGAAATAGCCGCATCTGATATTTATCATCATACATGACTTCCATGCAATGAACTTGGAATTCCCTGATATGATCTTCAGGGTTTCTCATCCCACAATACTTATCAAATTTGGGGATCTCAAATCCCTTCGAGAATGGTTTCATTACAATACTTTTGTCGAACGAATAAGGACACAAGTTGTTGTTGGGTGTTTTCCTGGTTCACCCTGATTGAAGATCAAGCACTTGTTGCGAGAGCAACCTGATTTGCATTGTCACATCATTTTGTTGATCAAGGGGTGGGATCAAAGTGTTCTGAGGTTGTTCAATTGTTGGTGGGATGGGCGGATTGGTTGGTATGTTGATAGATGATGTTTTCATATTCTGTTGAGCCAAGTATGCTTGCAACAATGCCTGTTGTTGTTCCTGTTGCAGCTATGTTATTAGTGCCTATTGTTGAGCTTGTTGTTACACTTGTTGTTGAGCTGCTAAGTGGGTTGATTCTTGTTGTTCTTGATATTGCTTTAGTGCTTGTTGATATGCTTGTTGTTGTGTTGCGTGTTGTTGTGCTATATATTGTGCTTGTTGTGTTTGATATTGGGCTTTGGATTGAGCATGCACTTGAGCTTGGGCATGAGCGTGTGCTTGAGCTTGTGCAACTTGAGCTTGTGCTTGTGCTTGAACTTGTATAGCTTGTATAGCTTGAGCGCCTTGTTGTTGTTGTTGTTGCAATAGGGCTTGGGCTTGTGCAACCTGTTGCACTTGTTGTGTGATTTGGGAAGCTTGAGCATTTTGAGCTGCTTAAGAGGCTTGCTAAGTAGCTAATTGTGTGGAAGTTTGACCAGCTAAGTATGCGGCTTGTTGAGTGGCTAATTGTACAACTTTTTGAGTAGCTAATTACACAGCTAGTTATTTTTGTACTTTCAAGAATTCCTTTTGATAAGCAACTTGTTGGGTGGCTTACAATGCCATACTATATTGGCTTGATATATTGGAGCTTGGTGGTGATGGATTCAAAATGGTGCTTGTTGTAGTGGTGAGAGGCATCATCGTCTTGGTGATTGGGATTTGATTGGTAGATGGTGTGATTGATGTGGTTGGTCCTTGAGAGACCATGCTTTGAGATGTTAGGGGGGGTGATGATTTTGTGATTGATTGTGTAGTTGTCATCTATTATTGTGATGTCGATGACAAGTTTTGAAATTTTTGTGTGATGTCTTGATTGATGTTTGGGATGTTGGTTTGATTTTGATTGATATTTGGTAAAGGTGGAAGACCTAAGCCATGAAATGGTGTGGATGATTATGGAAATGGTGGAAGTGGTGGAAATGTGAGAGATGTGATCTCTTGAGCAAATGGTATAGTTTCAAAAATGCCCCTTGGTCCGAACATGTCACCCTCTCCTTGCGAGGTTATGGGGAGAGAGGTTTGGGGTGTTGCATGAAATGATGATGATGGTTCATTTGGATCATGAAATGTGAGGTGATCATATGTATGCAATGGTACGGTTTGTCCCAAGATGGTGTTTGCATCCAAGTCTTGATTGTTTACGAGAGGATGCATTTGCAATGCATTGAGAAATGCACTTCCTTTGTTAACAATGGGCTATGTTGAAGCAATGGATGATGTGATTTGTGGGATGTTTTGAGTGATGTTTTGAAATGAGGGGGTAGATGAAATGGGGATGGTAGATGAGATTAGAGGCATGACTCCAAAATATGGTTCCACAATAGTGCTCACATAAAAATCAGAGGGGAGTTTAGCCCTTGCTTTGCTAATTCAAGAATGTATAGTGAGGGATTGATTTTCATCATGATGTTGATAATCTTATGGTTCTCTGGATTTTGAATTATTTTATTGATTTCATCATGTGACATTCCAAAAGGATTAATGGTAAGATCCTCCATTTGGACACCTCCATCTGGATGGTCTTGCAAGAATGTAGGAAGGTTAACTATGAGACTGCCAGACCCAATGGGATTCATTTCGGGAGTGGTTTGACTTCAGTCACTCGAAGTAGATGTTTCTTTGTTGGCTTCCACATTCCTCTTGTGTTGTGATCTAGTTTGCACCATAAAATAGGGATCAATCTTCAAGAATGCGGAAGGAGAAATCACTAATTCTTTGAATTGATCTAACTTTAGGTACAAAAGAGAAATTTTAGGATGATTTAAGGGTTAAATAATGGTAATTATATGGATGTAAGATGGATGTTTGATGGATGATTCAAACTCTTGAGAAAATCTTGAAGGGTATGTAAAACTTTTGGACTTGATTTAGGATTGATTTTTTTTGGATTCAGGTTTTTGGTGGACTCGTAAACTCTAAGAGGTTTGATTTTGTCCTAGAGTTAAATCGTTCACAAGATGATAATTTTTCTAGGTGTGAGAAGAAGGATTCATCTAAACACTCCTATCCAAACAAGATGATATTGATAATAAACTCCTAAATCCCAAGATTTTGGATGTTATCAAGGGTTGAATTTGTTCACAAGGTTTGATAATTTGATCAAATACGTGGAGAATGATGCATCTACACACATTCAATCAAAGAAGGTTGTTTTGGATTGATTTCAAATGCTTTGCACAAAGTTTAACATGAAGGATTTTTTCCAATATTTTTGAAGAGTTGTTGATGAGATGATTTTTAATTTTGATGTTCAAAGATGGATGAGGGTTTGATTTAGATCCTAGGTTTACCTAAAAAGACACTTGTTTACTTAGACCTTAGTATTGAAGAACAAGCTTTTCTCTAAACAAGATGTTCAAACTCCCTAAAAAGATTTGGGTTTTGATAGTAATAGAATGAGTACAAACCAGGATTGTTTCTTGAAGCTTTTCTATAAAAGTTAAAAAGCAGTCTTCATCTAAATTCATATAGCATTGAGAGACACTTTTGATGGTCTTTCAGAATAAGGGCTTTTACCTTTGGTTTCTTGATCTTGATCTTGTGTGAAATCATTCTAGACACATGTGTGGGGTCCAATTGTTTTTTAGTCTTTGTTTAATGACTTTGTTTTACCACAAAAACTTCTTGATTAGGTTTTCAAACTAGATGTCCAATGTCTCAACTTCTTCTCATTTCACAAGGTATATTATGTGAAACATTGATGAAATTATGGCAACGGTTACCTATTGTTTTTAACTTTAGTAGGAAAATTGAGATGTAAATCCAAGTGCTTAGAAACCTCTAAGGATGAAATCCCAAGGGTAAGCAATAACACATGAATTTGGAAAATTGTATTTTCCTCCTAAAGGGTTTGAAATTTTGATGATGATGTTAAATGTTTGTTTTCAAATGTTTTCAAATTTTTTCAAACAAGAATTTTTTTTTGTAACCAAGAACAAGCACAATCCTATGGATATGAAAGACAATATTTGTTGAGTCCCCACTTGCACAAGTACAACTACACTTATCTTTAGCAAATGGTTAGATGCTTGACCCCACTAACTCCCCTCCATGACACTCACTTATACGGGGAAGCCAAGAATCAACACCCATGAAACTCCCATGGCATGCTTTTGATTTCTACTAAAGACTGTAAAAGTCCAGGGCTTCTTCAGAATGACTGTTCTTGCACTAACAAATAGATCAAGGATTTTTGCAATTTCTACAACAAGTGTTTTAGTTCAAACAAATAGATCAAGGATTTTTGCAATTTCTACAACAAGGGTTTTTGTTCATAGGAGTTGACCTAGTGTGGTGAGAGACCATTGTTTCCCTACTCATTAGAGTCAACTGCATGATATTGGTGTTTATTCAAATACCCACATTTATATCTCGGCTGTAAATACTCTTGGCTTTAGAGTGTTACTAGTTGAGTCATTCCCTTGGGTGAGTACTTTTTACCCAAGGCAGAACCTCTAAGATAAACAAAAGTGAGTAAAAATATTCATAGTTTGATCAACCTTCATTTAGAAAAAAAGTGGAGAACACATGCAATAGGTTTAATCACACTCGCACAATGTTTTGTTCAATTTTTAAACCCAAAATGAAGTGTGGAGGTGATCACTTTATCCCACCCTAAGACCATAAAAAATCCTTTTGATTCTCAAGGTCATCGAGAGGCACAAGAGAAGTGCATACATCTTTTCAATGACATTAGTTTGAGTAAATAATCACAAAAAAAAGTTGCACAAGTTCATTTTAAGTCCACAAAGCAATGATTTTGATTCATTTTAAAGCACTAAAACAAATGTGAAAACTTTCATTGTTCAATTGTTAACTTTGAAAACCAACTTTAGTAACTTTTTCCTAAAATTCATTTTATGTTCCTTGTCACAAAAAATGAAAGCTTTCAAGAGTTGTTCTTTTTAGTATCCAAAGAGTAAGTTGGTTCAAAACATAAAATTAAAGAATATAACGAAAGTCTTAAGCATTCAAAAATGCTTTTGATTTTGAATTTTAAGGCTTCAATCCTCTTTGCTTCCAAGATTTGTTCAATATCACCTCTTATCTTTCAATGTTACAAATCCCTTGCATGAGCAGAATCCCTCCTTCTTACCTTTCCTATTCCTTCCTCGTTTTCCTATAAACACTACAAATAAAAGTTAGGCATGTATTGAAAATTGATAAAAACATATACAAGATTTATCAATCATTTGAGGAATCCTTTTCAAGAGAGGAATAAAAATAAAATAGAATTGAAATTCATTATTAATTCAAATGAACGTCAATACAATTTTAATTTACATTTTCTTTCATAAAAGAAAATTTTCTTTCAAAACTTGAGATGTTTAATATGCAAAGCCACACACCACATTAGTTATTTTAGGAAAGAAATGAAAACAAAACTTCCCCTTAAAAGAGTGACACATGGATGGTGTGATCTAAATTTTCAAATAAAAATATGTGCCTATCATGGAGAGATTTCTATCAACATTCAATAAATAATAGTATGCCCTTTTGGTAGACATAAATCCTCTTCCTCAGTTCACAATTCTTAAGAAATAAAATCTGCAAGATTGGCATGTAAAATTGGATCATTAAAATTCTCAAATGGGGTTTTGATGAAGATTGTTTAATGGGGCAGGCTTTGGAATATTAAAAGTGTATTTCCACTAAGTGAATTTATTGTATGTTTCCCTACAACAAAGCTAATAAAATGATTTAATTATTTCCCTCTCCAGTACAAAGATGTTGACTTAGGACACATAACTAGCCATATAGCTTTTACTGCCATATTGATTAGTGTAGAGCAGATTATAAGATCACAATATGCAATTTTTCAATATGCATTTATCTAAAAAATCATCAAAAATACCATGTTGATGACATGTTCAGATATTGGGACTTTGAGAGTGACATTGCATGGTCTCGTTGAATTCTTGTCTATTTAGATAGACAGCGAAGGTTGCTGCCACATCAACAGTCTCCAATGTGTGCTCATGTCAACATTAACTTCTCTTTACATGACATTTTTAATACATACCACATTTGGTAATAACCATGAATTCCATCTAGAGCTTGTGTGTGCCTAAGGTTTGAATTCTTCATGAACAACAATAAAGACTTATCTACTCAATCATAGTCAATAGAAACAACCAATATTAATGATGATAAGACCTCTTTTCTTTCCGCAACCAATTTTTCAATAATAGAAACAAGAATACCAAAGACTAAATGGTGTTTCAGAAAATTTTGAGCCAATGTAATTGGAAAATGTAAAACCGAATTCTACCACTATTTCCACAGCCTCCTTGCCTACGCATAAATGAGGGATGTATAAAATGTGGAAGCTTAGACAAGGCCCATGAACTATTTTTACAAAATTCCTCAAGGAAATATTGCATGCTAGGAACTTTCAAGCAAAAGGTTGGGCATAAAAAAATAGCGAACAATGTATTTCCAAACTAATGTGCTTGGCAGGTTTAGAGTTGTGCCCCCAATGTCATAGAGAAAAAGCTTCAAAATCAATGTAATTGGCAACTCTAAACTTGAAAAAAAAAGACATAGGCTTTAAATTTTGTTAGCAGACATATCTAAACAATAGAAAATAAATATTCTCCAGCTATTCTTGACATAAACAATAGCAAGTAAAGATTCTCCAGCTGGTCTTAACTAAAGGTAGGCAATGTACTTCATCTAGCCGAAAGCAACACACAATTTGCTTAAATTCAATGCATATGTAAGAATCAAGTGAGGTTTTATCAAGATTGCAATTTACAAAAAATAATTATTTAGTTATCCTTACCAACATTGAATTCATAGCGACCTTCTATCATTTTTTTACGAGTAGGCACTTTCATATTAGTTCGATGCATTTATTGCTAATGAGAAAATGATAACCAATGCGGATTTTGAAATCAATTACATTTGAGAAGAAGTTTACACATTGAAACTCTAGATGTTAGATGTTAGAAATGCAAGAAAGTATGATTCTACTAATGTTGTAGTCTAGTTTAGTCGAAGATACCCACATAAGTTTGTTTCCAAACTCAAGGCAACCACCTGTCTATCCAATATCTTGTCACTCGGTCATACTGATACAAAAAAGGGATACCCAAATACAACTAGTATAGAAATTACTCAAGAAGATGAAGAGAAACAAAAGTATACTTGTAGCTATGTGGCTAGCAGTGATTTTGTGTTACCTGAGAATTGGGGCAATGCTATGTCCATGGATGATGTAAAATTTATATTTGAAGGTACAAGAAAACACAATGTCAATTAAGAAGATGGTCACTATTTCAATTTGAGAGCTAATTTTGGGAAATAGAAGTTGTTTTCCTCCACATGAGAAAGAGAGATAGAACTAAAAGGATAGTAGAAGATTTAAGACGTGTATCAAGAGACATCGCTGCAGAGTTTGGATTTGAGGGCTACAACTTAATGACAAATGTTATAGTAAGGGTATTACCTCCACCAAATATTAGGTATAAGCACAAGAGGAAAAGCCACAGGATGGTTCATTGAATATGAGAGGCAAGGTTAAGGGCACCAAAACTACTCATTGGTCATTGGTAAACTTTGCTCTATCAAAAACTACAAGATGAGAAAGTAGTAAATTACTTACAACAAGAAAATCAAACGTCATTGCACAAGATTTATGTCATAGCATATTGCATGGCTGCAGTATTGAAAACTTCAATAGTAATGATCCTAGAATGAATACTATAGCAATTCCATTGAGTTAAACAAAAAATAAAATTCATAGATTCAATCCATTTGGCTACAAGGTCTATATTAGGTTATTTCAAAGATTCGAAAACAAAAAATCTTTATAAACCCTTTAAGAGATAGACAAGTAACATATGAAAAGCCATCCTTCTAGCACCATAATGAAGCACCCCTAAATCTGCAAATGATCAATCTCCAACACTCATTAGTGGGGTTAATTTATGCACATGCAAATCTATGAATACTCTTATGAAATAACATATCATGCTCCAAAATGCAAATAAATAACAAAGATGATCAAAAGATATATAGAAGCATGGCATGTACCTATTCCATAGTGGATTAGTGTCACTTGTGAGAAGTGACCCTTTCCTAATCCTTGACAAGCTCAATGATAAAATGCCTTGAAGATGGAGTGAAGTGGAAAAAATTAGCTCTCAATTGAAGAGAGTAACTTTGCATGAAGATTGTGGATGGATTGTTGAAGAATAATCCTTCTATTTATAGAATCTTAAGTTGAAAGAGTGCCCAAAAGAGAGCAATGTGGGATAAAGATTTAGCCAATAAGAAGGAGCCACTTGTCACCTTGTGAGTGGATGGAGAATGTGCAATTTTTGGTCAATGTACCAATAAATGAGATTGGTTGGCCTTTTCAAATTCAAATTTGGCTTGTTGGAGGTAGAAAAAGAGATTTAAATGCCAAGTGGGGGACATGTAAGAGAGGAGTTATTGCCATGTTGGAAGGGACAAGTCAACTTGTTTTCAAATTCAAACTTGAGGAATATTCTCCAAAGATGCCTTGTTGAGGGAAAATGAGGATTTTAATAAATGAATTAAAATGTTTTATTTGTGCAAGTGGGAAGAGCTAGAGGATGTGATGGGTGATTAAATTAGATTAATTTAAGATGATAATTAGGTGTTTTTGACCCATTTTGACTTAGATACTTTGATTTATTTAAATAAGAAGGGAGGAATATGAATTTGGGATTTAATTACATAAAGTTTGGTTTATTTAATTAAAAGGATGATATGAGATAAAGGTTAATCAATTAGAAGGAGATGAACTTAGGAGATGATTTATAAAAAGATGAAATGTTAGGATGTGATTAAAATTGATTTAATTAATCAAATAAGGTAATGATAGGATTAAATTAAATAAAGTTAATTTATTCAAGTGAAATGGATGATCCTTAGAGATTGAATTAAAAAGACTTGATTTATTTGATGAATGGATTTAATGAACTTGATTTATTTAATGAGTGGATGAACGTGAATGACACTAATTTCATATTTCTACAAGAACTAAAATTGAACAAAGCTTATGAGTGTGAATTAGGTATATCACGTATGTTCTCCCTTTGTTTCTAAATTAAGGTCGATCAAACTATTAATGTGCTTGGTCACTGTTGTTTACCTTTTGAGGGGCCTGCCTAAGAGACACATTTGAAAGGAGAACTCGAAGGTGACTCCAACTAGTTTTTTATACGGGCTGGTGTATAAATGGATAAGACTAAACTATCAAGTCCTCGTGGTATGTAGGCCTTAGCCATACAGTGTCTTTCAAAATGGGGTACTACCATAAAAAGTATAAGTGCCCCTAGTAGGATTGATTAAAGCCTTTAGTGGCTTGTTGGATGCTCGCAAGGTGTCATGTCCCTAATGTCCTGTCTTTAAGAACCTTGTTTGTAGTAGCCAACTAGTCCATCCAAATTTTTTATCAAAGTGGTGCATTGGAACTTATATTCCAAGAAGTTACTTGCCATGTCCGATCTTGGTTAAAATATAGAGGTTAAGACTTCATTCTTAACATACCTTTATATTTTTTCCTTGGTTGCATGTAAAATCATCTCTTCTACTATGAAGGGCATGAGGCAATCCCACCAAGAAAAACATACCAATTAAGCTAGGATGTTATATTGCTTGTGAGTAAAAATTCCTTGCTTGTTTGAAAACATCAGGAAACACAGATTCAACAGGAAAATCAAATTTCGAACCCTTTGGTTAGAGAAAATACCTTTGACAAGACCCAAGAGCTATTGCTTACCCTAGGGATTACATCTCTAGAGGTTTCTAATTAATTGGGTTTACATCTTAATTTTCTCTTACTAGGGTCAACATAGGAAACCATTACCTTGATTTCCTCGATTTCCACATAATACACTTTGTGGGATGAAAGAAAATTAGGACATTGGAAATTCATCTTGAAAACTAATCAAGAAGTGTTTGTGGTAAAAATAATACATTAAGAAAAGATTAAATCAATTGGACCCCACACATGTGCTTGTGTATCTTTTGATCATATGGTTTTCATGCAAACATTAGTCTTTAGGTTTTGAACTACTCTTAGAGAAAAGCGTGTTCTTCAATATCTTGGTCTAGTAAACAAAGTCTCTCTAAGTCTCTTAGGATCAAAATCAAAACTTTCATCCATCCCCCAAACATCAAATCAAAATCACCTCATAAACAATTCATGGAAATCTATAAAAAATCCCTCATGCTAAACTTTGGGAAAATCAATTGAATCAAATCAACATCATCTTTTTTGAATAGATGTGTGTAGATAAATCCTTCTCCACATATTTAGTCAAATTATGAAACCTTGTGAACAAGTTTATCCCTTGGTAACATCAAACATCTTGGGATTTAGGAGTTCATTATCCAAAATCAAATCAAACCAAAATCATCTTGCTTGGTTAGGTGTGTCTAGATGAATCCTTCTTTACACATTTAGTCAAATTAGCATGTTGTGGAGAAATTTAATCTAGGAAAACATACAACCTCCTAGATTTTATGAGTTCACTATCCAAATCAAATCAAACCAATCCGAAATCAAATCAAAACATAATTCCAAGTCCTAAAGTTTAGTATCCTCTTCAAGGTTTCCTAAGAGTTCTAATCATTCACCAATAATCCATCATATCTCATCATGCCATAATTTTGATCCTTAAAATCTTAGACTTTCTTTTTTGTACCTAGAGTTTGGATCAACCCAAAGAATTAGAGGTTTACCTCCAACATTCTTGAAAATTGATCCTTATTTTATGATCCAAACTAGACCTCAACACAAGAACATGGAATATAAACTTGATCCATACATCATGAGTAATCCAAATCAATTAAACTTTCAAATCCTTACAATGCTGATTGATTATCAAAACTCACATTTATACAATTTTTACATGGGATCATTATCTCCTACAAACCTCAATGGTACAACAAATGTGAGTATGCCTAGTCAAAATTTTGGAACACTTTTCCCGATGGTAGATTTAAATTCAAGTCCAAACCTATAAGTCTATCAGCTGCACAATCAATGCATGAGCCTTCAAATGAACAACATCATGCCATCAAATCACCAACATGCCAAATGTGAATGTACCAAGTACAACTTTACAAAACATGAACATTTTGAATCCAAACTTTGTAAAATTTGGGATGGATATGTTTTTAAATCATCAAAATTTTGTTCAAAGTTCAAACAAGATGTTAACGATTCCGTGTATTAATCCAAGTCAAGGTAACACCATGCAAAATTAAACTAACCTAAATCAAGGCAATGTGATTCCCAACATCAACAATGTTCAATTTCAACCTATCATCCCAAATTAGAACATCATCCCAAATCAGAACATTTTCCAAAATCAATCGATCCAAGGAAATCCATCAAGCACCAATCAAATCATTACATCAAATTCTCCAAATATACCATTGATATCGTAACAACATATGGTATCCAATCAAAAAACAATGTCTATCTTGACAAATCAAAACACGGTCTCCCAAGGACCTATCACCTTAGTCATTCCAACCATCACTATCACTTCAATCATTCCAACCACCACTCTCACACCCATCACATATCAAACCCTCACTACCATGATCACTCCAACTATATCTCAATCACCTATCACTACATCCAACACAATTCTGAATCCACCACCACTACCACCTAAACCAAACGCAACAAGCCAATATAGTAAGGCGCTAAAAGCTTACCAAGCTTGACAAAAAGAACTCCAGTAGTACCAAGCTACTTAGCAAGCTGCTCAGGCTACCCAAGCCTACCAAGCTGCACAAGCTGCCCAAACTACCCAACAAGCACAAACATGAAAAATGACAACTATTGGGGTCAATGATTAGGATTCAACCAATGACCATGTTCAAAATGTCTCTACATCACCTAACGAGTTAGAGGGCATATCTCAAAAATTCATTCCAAACCATGATCAACCTATTTCACCAAAGTCTAGCAATGGTCCTTTCCAAGACATATTGACATCCTTCAACCACATAGTTATAGATATTGAAGGAATCTTCAACTCAACATTTGATCCAAGTCCACTAAAAATTGAAGAGGATATTGAGCCAATTCCTATGCCTAATGACGACATCCAAAAACCTTTTATAAGAAATCCTTCCTTTGAAACTAACCCATGTCAAGAAATTGATCCAAAGCATGTCAAAGGTGATTCCAAAATTATTCAAGATCAAGAATTCATATCTCCAAGATACTATAATGATTTAATGGACACTCTCCTATCTATACAAGATTTCACAGATAATGATCATGTACATATAACACATACTCCTCCATATACCCATGAGATGCTTTCTATGGATGGACACATAGATGATATTCATTCAGAACAAGACTCCTTTACTCTTGACATTATTACACAAAAAGAGAAGGTTATTAATTCTTACACTCAAATTGAGTTGTCAACATCAAGATTAGATATATCCCAAATTCAAACTAAGGACTTCATGTATGAGTATATCCAACATTATCCACTCAAAGAAAACGGTCAGATAGAACAAAATATTCTAGAGTCAGTAGAGCAGCAAATCGAAATAACATCATCTGTAGTGGTCATTTATCAGAGAATGCATTCTAAACAAGAACTCTCGAAACAGGCGAGATCAAAGCATGAAGGTACTACTTACACAATACTGGGGGAAACTTTAACTCAAGCAAACATCAACATAGGGAGCATGAAGAATCCTTATGATGAAACCAATGCCAATACTACAACTAGCCATGTCACGAAGCTTCATCTACCCATCACCACATCCATCAATTGGGACCAACATCAAAAAGAAATATTTGAATCAAAGAATGAAGAATATTATCAAAGAAAAAGAAGCTAAGAAGCATAATTGACAAATCAAATACACATGGTGTAGATGTGCAAAATAGACATCATGCATAATCATATTCGCTTGTCAATTAAATAAACCAAGTTTAATTGATTAATCTCCTAAGGTCATCCATTTAAATTGAATAAATTAACTTTATTTAATTTAAGCCTAACAACATCCTCTTTGATTAAATAAATCTAATATTTAGTTAATTAAGTCCAAAATCACCTTTTACCCCCTTTGATTTAGTCAAATCCCTAAATCTAAGTCAAATGGGTCAAATCACCTAATCCCCCACTAAATTAATCTAATCCTGATTAATCCAACCTAATCACCCATCACATCCTCTAGCTTTCCCCACTTGCACAAATAAATCAATTTATTTATTTATTAAATTCATCATTTTTTTTCAAAGGAGAATATTCTTCCAAATTTGAATCTCCCCCCAAGTTGACATGTACATCAAATAAAGCATTTAAGAGGTCTTACATGTCTCTTGCAAAGGTCAAATTCAATATTTAACTCTCAAATTCAAATTTCAAATCTCCCCCTCTTTGGCACATTGACCAAAATGTGCTCATTCCTCAACCTATCACAAGTTGACAAATGCCTCCTTCCAATTGGTTGGTTTTTAGTCCCACATCCTCCATGTTTGGCATTCTTTTATCCTTCTTTGCTATAAATAGAGGCCTCCTCTATTGTATTAATCCTCCACAAGCTTCTCATCTTGACTCAACAACTCATCCAATTTCAAGCATTTGCATCTTGTTTATCATATCACTTAGCATCTTCAAGGAATTTTCACCATCAAGCTTGTCAAGGGTTGGAAAGGGCTTCTTTCCACAAAAGCACCAATCCACTATGGGATAGGTTTGAGCATGCTTAGTCTCTTTGGTATTTTATCACTTATGTTTGCATTATTTAGCATGATTTAATATCTCATATGGATGCTTGATTTGTTGTATTTAATTTGACATTATTACTAATGTTCACCAAAGTTGAAGTATTTGCAAGTTAACATTTCATCTTGGTCATCATCTCCACAATCTTAGTATCTCTCTCCAAAACTTCATAATATTCATAGAATTTTTATATCATTTTCATCATGGAGCTTAGCAAAGGATTGGGAAAGGGCTTCTTTCCACATTGAAGAAGCACCAATCCACTATGAGATAGAGTTTGCATCATGTTTTCATATGCTTTTGCTCGGTTTCATTGTTTATTTTGCTTGCAATATGAAACATGTTAGATTATTTCATAGAGATTTTTGAATATGCATTTTGTTTTAACTAATAACCATGCTAATGTGTGAGATTTTTAGCAATTTGCATATTTCACCATCTACAGAATGGTGCTAGAAGTAGGGCTATTAGCAGGTTTATATCATATTTATTATTATCTACAGATTTATATGGGGATTATTACTATTTACAGTAATTGCTGGAGTCTTAGCATTTCAATAATTTACTGTAAATCATTCTAGAGAAAGCAAAGTGTGCAATTCCCAGTCCTGGATCTGTGCATTTATCTCACATACGTATTTTGCTTGTATTTGTTGGAAACGATTTGAAAGACATGGTGGAGTTGAGTCTTTTTCTAGCGTGACTATTGAAAGCTTTCTTTATTTGGTGGAGTTGCTTTTGTTGACATTTTTCACCTCTTAAATGACTAACGCCAATATTACTTTTAATTCATTCTTTTTAACTCTTCACATATAGTGGATACATTGTTGATAACCACAAGAGCTAGATTTAAACACACAATTAGCATTTAATTCTTCACAAATATTTGAACATATTATTGTGATACATGCATGCGAAATTTCTAGCATATCCCTTAATGATTACAGTTTGTGAGCTTTGTCATTTTTTGTACATATTGCCTATATAAGATTTGGATCTTTTCTGGACTCGTTGGATTTGTTTCAAGCTGCTTCACTGTGCGGTGCCTATTGCAATTAAAACCCTCTCATATTAAGGTAATGGTTCTTAGTCACCCATTCCTTTTACCACTGGAGGAAGCACAAAGAGTACACTGCAAATAGTTGTAGAAAATCGGTTCTACACCCGCCAATAACATTTGCTCGAGTATTTTCAATAAATTCATTCTGCACATTTCTTGCAATTGCATAAGACATTTATTTCAAGAATTCAGTCAAAATAGTTCATGCACCTTCTCTATGCATTTCTTATATTTCACATCCATCTGATAGGACTGTTGCAGCTATAATTACAAGCTTACGTCTTGCTATGCCTGACATCGATGGTGAGGAGTAGGTGCGGCCACCTTATGCCTCAAATTAGGGGTGACTCTTGCTAACATACCTCCATCGACCTTCAGTCTCATCAACCATGACAACTATGAAGAGATGGTGGCGAAACACTGGTAGATTCGACATGCATTCTGGCACATTTATTTCTACTATCTCACATTTATTTTGAGAAGTCTCTGTCAAAAGAAATTCTATCAAATCTCATTTCAACAATAGCATATATTAAACAACCTCCATTCTCATGGAAACCAACATTAGCCATATGACACTGCCTATGAGTAGAACGATAAGTTTTCGGGAGCACTGACAGAGAAGGAATATTCTAAGAACTCCTTCACAACCAGATCAACTAGCATGCTATGGTAACTTAAGGCAATCAATCAATGTCTTTCTTTTAGGCATTCTTTCAAAAAAAATTCCCTCTCTATGCTTCCACTTTCTTTACTGTTTTATGCATCTAACAAATTGCATTGAGAATAGTCCGCCCCCTCAATCTTTACAAGATCTCTTCAGTCCTTAAGACATTAGATTTTCAATGTGTACCTGATTTCCCAATGGCTTTTCAATGCGTAGGTCAGGTAGAGTTTGATTTTCAATGGCTCTTCAATGCGTAGGCCAGGGAAAACTTTGACTTGCAATAACTTTTCAATGCAACCAATCAAGAAATCGAATGGTCGACCTTATGTTGTGGGTGTAGGTACCTGTGTTTTTCCTTTATACAACAACATCCTTATTTGATGGATATTGTAATCAACTGCAACATTACACCAACATCCTTTATCATGGTGGCATGAGAGAGTGGATGAACTCGTGCTTGATCTCTTCGATTAAAACTATCCAGTGGAATCTTCATTATTTGGCGCTGCCCCTTTATGGTTTATTTTTTCTTTTTTTCAGGAATCGTTATTCTAGATTGATGTTTCATTTATTACATTTGGTATTAATATCATTGCATATGATAGTGGTTATTCTTGAAAATCTTTGCTAACATGTGAACTCATCCAATGGCAGCACCAAAGGTCCACTTTCTGACAAAGATTCTAATGAACTGATAATGTAGTGGAGGGTAGATGTGCAGTAAGTATCTTTGTCTTGAACAAAAGTAGGTGTATATCTAAGTGGGTAGATGTGCATTTTTTTTCATTGCAATGTTATGTAATTCCTGATGAATAACGACATAATATCAATTGAAGTGAAATTTATTTACTGATTGTTGAATATTGGCTGCTTTTATGACCATCAAATCCATCTCTAAATGGAATATTCAGTATAAGTAACATTGATTGAAAGGACAATTAAAAAAAAGCTTGCAGGGATTATCTGAGTTGGAGTCTGTAATCTGTCATCATTTATCATTTTGTGGAAAATAAATAATATATTGTCTTATATCTTGTAGACACTAACATGATCCTTCAATTGAGTTATACACTGTCTTTGATAGATAAATATATTACATGCCTCTAATATAAAGGTGGATAAAACAATTCTGAATACAATTGTACTATGGTAGGTAGCAATAAAGGTGAAGAACCACAAAATTAGGCTGAAAGATTCATTAAAATAGAAAAAAAAAATTATTGAGATTAAATCCAAGTCATAGAGAAGGGAGAAATGCTTTGGCATTTTAATTTCTTTAAAAGCATTCTCAACATTCTCATTATGTTGATGTTAAGGTTCAATAAGTTCTCCATACATCTCTTGTGTTTTATCATAAAGGGATGAGAATGCTATTGAAGGATAAACATTAGAAAGAAGAGACATTATTTGTGTTGATTAATTTTGATCAATAATTTTCATTTAGAATTATCATTAAAAATTAACAGCTCTTGTTCAAAATATGAGTTGATATGTAGACAAAAGTATAATTCATTTCTTTATTAATTTCTTGAAATAAATCTTATTTCTAACAACATAGTAATGTTTGTAGGTTGACATCGAAATCAAGCATTGCAATCAAGTAAAAACAAAGCAAGATTGGAGTTGAAAAGAAATTGGGCATTAAAACTTGAAACCAACAAAGCATTTTTAAATGCTTAGAGTGCCCATTTCCCGCTTTTATTTTTTGTTTTAGGACAACTCACTTCAGATTTGGGTATAAAATCAACCATTGGTTTGATCTTTTCAAAACAATTAAAATTGACCTTAGTAACTCACTAGAATTTGGGTTTTGAGGTCTAAAATCAAACAATCAATCTCACACTTCAAAGTTGGTGCTTAAAAAGGAATTCATTTATGCTTTGAAGTTAAAATGAACAAGTGCTCTCATGTTTTTGTAATATTTTTTGCAAAGTAATTTCACTTAAAAAGATGTATGCACTTCTCTCGCTCTTCACGTTGATCTTGAGAATCAAAAGTCTTTTTGGTGACATTAAATTGCATAAAATATTGCCTCCACATTTTCAATTTGGGTTATTAAAATTGAACAAAGCTTACGAATGTGAGTTAGGTATATCATGTTTTTTCTCCCTTTGTTTCTAAACGAAGGTCGATCGAACTACAGATGTGCTTGCTCACTATTTTTTACCTTTAGAGGGGCATGCCTAAGAGACACATCTGAAAGGAGAACTTGAAGGCAACTCCAACTAGTTTTTCATTCGGGCTAGTATATAAATGGATAAGACTAAACTATCAAGTCCTCATGGTATGTAGGCATTAGCCATACAGTGTCTTTCAGAATGGGGTACTACCATAAAAAGTATAAGCACCCCTAGTAGGATTGAGTAAATTTTTTAGTGGCTTGCTAGATGCTCGCAAGGTGCCATGTCCCCAATGTCCCATCATTAAGAACCTTTTTGTAGTAGCCAACCAGTCCATCCAACGAGTTTATCAAAATGGTGCATTGGAACTTAGATTCCAATAAATTACTTGCCATGTCCAATCTTGGTTAAAATATAGAGGTTAACACTTCATTCTTAACATACCTTTATATTTTTTCCTTGGTTGCATGTAAAACCATCTCTTCTACTACTAAGGGCATGAGGAAAGCCCACCAAGAAAAATGTACCAATTGGGCTAGGATGTTATATTGCTTGTGAGTTAGTTTGAAAACACAGTGCTTGGATCCAAAACATTGAAACCAACATCCAGCAAATCATCAAAATTTCAAACCCTTTGGAAGAACAAATACCTTTGAAAAGTCCACATGCTCCTACTTGTCCCTAGGGGTTCTTATCCCTAGAAGGCTTCTAAACATTGAGACCTATATTTTGATTTGTTCATTCTAAAGTCAACAATAGGAAACTATGCTCTTGAAACCTTTATTTTCACATAATGAACCTTGTGGAATGAAAATGCATTGAGACATAGACATTTAGTTTGAAAACTAAGCAAGAAATTTGGATGTGGTAAAATCAAGTCATTAACCAAGATTAACTCAGTTGAACCCCACACATGTGCTTGTTTGTCTTTTTATCGTCTTTCGAGAAAACATTGGTCCTTTGGTTTGAACTACTCTTAGAGAAAAGAATGTTCAATAATATCTTGGTCTAGTAAACAAAGTCTCTCTAGGTCTCTTAGGATCAAAATAAAAACTTTCATCCATCCCCCAAATATCAAAATCAAAATCACCTCATCATCAACTCTTCAAAAATCTTGAAAAAAATCCTTCATGTTAAACTTTGGGAAAATCATTTGAAACCAATCCAAAATCACCTTGTTTGATTGAATGTGTGTAGATGAGTCCTTCTCCACATATTTGATCAAATTATCAAACCTTGTGAACAAATTCATCCCTTGATAACATCCAACATCTTGGGATTTAGGAGTTCATTATCAATATCATCTTGTTTGGATAGGAGTGTTTAGATGAATCCTTCTTCTCACACGTAGACAAATTAGCATCTTGTGGACAAATTTACTCTAGGACAACATACAACCTCTTAGAGTTTATGAGTTCACTATCAAAATCAAGTCAAACCAATCCAAATCAAATCAAAACATCAATCAAAGTCCTAAAGTTTAGAATACTCTTCAATTACCAAGAGTTCCAATCATTCACCAATCATCCATCTTTCATATCTCATCACCATCCTTTTAATCCTTAAAAATCTTAGACTTTCTTTTTTGTACCTAGAGTTTGGATCAACCCAAAGAATTAGAGGTCACCTCCCACATTCTTGAAAATTTATCCTTATTTTATGGTCCAAAATAGGCCTCAACAAAAGAGGAACATGGAATATAAACTTGCTCTATACATCATGAGAAATCCAAATCAATTGAACTTTCGAAGCCTGACAACGTTGATTGATTATCAAAACTCACATTTATACAATCTATACATGGGATCGTTGTCTCCTACAAACATCAATGGTACAACAAATGTGACTATGCCTAGTCAAAAGTTTGGAACACCTTTCTCAATGGTAGATTTAAATCCAAGACCAAACCTACAAATCTATCAACCGAACAATCAAGGCATGAGTCTTCAAATGAACAATATCATCCCATCAAATCCCAATAGGTCAAAAGTGAATTTACAAAGTACAACTTTAGAAAACATGAACATTTTGAATCCAAACTTGGTAAACTTTGGGATGGATATGCTCACAAAACATACAAAAGTTGTTCAAAGTCCAAACATGATGATAACGACTCTATGTATTGATCCAAGTCAAGGTAATACCATACAAAATAAGAGTTACCTAAATCAAGGCAATGTGATTCCCAACCACAACAATGTTCAATTTCAACCTATCATGCCAAATCTGAGTGTCATCCCAAATCAAAACATTGTCCAAAATCAATTTGTCCATGATCCCATACAAATTCATTCCAAATCCTGTTGAACAGAAGTCAAACCAACTATATCAAGGGTGCCAAGATCAAAATCAAGACCAAGTTTTGCTAGACCAAATTGGTTCACTTAACAAACTAACTAAAACCTTGAAATAAGAGACATTTTTACTCCAAAATCAATACACTGTTCCATTGGTTGAACCATGTCATTAGAGTGTTGAGTTGTATCCACAAACACATCAAGAACAATATCTCAAATTTCAAGAGGTTAGAAATCAAGATCAACAATATGAACAAAGCCAATCACCATGTCTCCAATCACTACAAGGTCAAATCTCACAAGGTAACAAACAAAAATACACACCACTTGGGGGGCCCATCGAACTGATCATGTAACAATTGGTACAAGAAAATCTCATCGAGGTCCCCATCTATGGGAACTATCAAGAACCCATAGTTAAACCACCAAGGTATAATGAGGAGCACCATTGTGGCTTCCACAAAACAAAGGGACACACAACATTAGATTGTATTAGACTAAACATTCTCATCCAAGACCTTATTGATCAAAAGATAATCACTATTGGGGACAATGATCAATATCTATCCATTAATGAAAACCTTGAAGATGTTTCCACCTCATCTAATGATCAAATTAACATACATTAAGAGTCACTTATCAATCATGATCAAAATCTACCAACAATACCCAACAATGATCCAATTCAAGAAATGTCAACATCATTTGACCCTATAGTTAAAGACATTGATAATCTCTCTGCTACAATTGTTGAAAACAATGTTCAAGATCTCTCCATTAATGAGCACATTGAGGATGTTTCTACCTCATCTAATGATCAACTCACCATATGTCAAGAGCCACTTTTTAGTGATCTATTTCAAGGAGTGTTAGGATTATTTGATCCTATTGACATAATGCCCGATCCATTGACCAATGATCATGTTGAAAATGTCTCTACATCGCCTTATGAGTTAGAGGACATATCTCAATAATTTAGCCCAAAGCATGATCAACATCTTTCGCCAAGGTCTAGCAATGGTCCTTTCCAAGACATGTTGACACCCTTTGATCTTAGGGTTACAAATACTAAAGGAATCCTCAACTCAATAGTTCATTGAAGTCCACTTAAAGATCAAGAGGATATTGGGCCATTCCCCATGCCTAATAACGACATCCAAGAACCCTTTATAAGCAATCCATCCTTTGAAACTAACCCATGTCAAGAACTTGATCCAAAGCATGTCAAAAGCAATTATGAAATTATTCAAGATCAAGAATTTGTATCTCCAAGATACTATAATGATTTAATGGACACTATCCTATCTATCCAAGATGTTACAAAAAATGATCATATCCATATAGCACATACTCCTCCATCTACCCATGAGATGCTTTATTTGGATGGACATGTAGATGATCTTCATTTAGAATGAGATTCTTTTACTCATAACATTATTACACAAAAGAGCAAGTTATTGATTCCTATAGTCAAATTGAGTTATCAACATTAGGATCAGATATATCCCAAATTCAAACTGAGGAAATCATGTATGAAGATATCCAACATTATCCACTCAAGGAAATATGTTAGATACAACATAATATTTTGAAGTCAGTAGCAGCAAATTCCAGTAACATCATTTGTGGTGGTCATTTATCAGAGAATGCATTCTAAACAAGAGCTTTTAGAACATGCAAAATCAAAGCATGAAGGTACTACTACCACCATACTGGGGGAAACTTCGTCTCAAGCAAACATCAACATAGGGAGGAAAAAGAATCCTTAGGATAAAAACAATGCCAATACTACAACTAGTCGCATCATGAATCTTCTTCCACCCATCACCCTATCCATGAATTGGGACCAACTTCGAAAGAAAGATTTGAATCAAAGTATGAATAACATTATCAAAGCAAAAGAAGCGAAAAAGCATAATGGACAAATCAAATACACATGGATACCAAAGAATACAAAGAAAGGTCATCCCTATCAAACTCCATCAAGCAAATAAACTATGGGGCAAAATAAAAAAATGGAAAAGTATCCATCAAAGATGTCCACAAAAGCAAAAGCAGGATTTTCAAGCAATGTACAAAGTGTATCAAGTAGTCGGTCCTAATTTTATGCACACTTCTGTATCCACCCATCATTTCTCATCTTCCCAAGTTTGGAGAGTTAATGGTTCCAAACTGTCAAACAATCCATCTCTTATCCCTAAACACACTCCATCCATGCCTCCACACATGATATCTAATTCTCACATTGACCATGTATTGGCAATGACCCTTTATCATAAGGATTTAGAAGGCACTCTATCTCGATGTGTGCACAAAGACAAAGTTAACTCCAGTATCACCATTGAAGCAGATCAGGAATCTCAAAATTTGCATTCAAGTGCACATATCTTGGAAAAACAACTTCTTCAAGTAGGTTATTGATGGCACATCATGACAAAATAATCTACATCGACACCACTAGATGGTTCAACATGAGTTTTAAATCTTTTAGAAAAATATTTTTAAAAAAATCATGAAAATAGTAAAGATATATATCATCCTCTAGTGAAAACCACTATGGTGGCACTTTGGACAGGTGCCATAATGAAAACCTAGCAAACAGGCATCATGTGTAGAATCAAGTATTTGCATGCACTATTTTAGGTGAAAGCATCTCATCCCATCCATAATAAATCCATCATTTCATCCATCTTATCCATAATAAATTCATTCATCCATGAACCATTTATCCAATCCATGTTTATCCATATGCATCCATAGTCCAAGTTATCTTGATCTTGACAATGTTTGGTGCACACTTTACGCTTGCTTATGGTAAACATCTTGACATAGGTTGTTTTCATTGATCCTATACTATGCAGCATTATCTGAGCCATGATGCATTATCCAGATGATCATTCTTTATCTAAACACTATATCTTATCACAAGATAATCCATATCCATCCATCCATACACCTATCTAGGCATCCATCCATAACAGTCCATACATTCCTAGACACTAGGGGTAAATATTTAGATCTCGCTTCGGGAATAAATCTTCATCTATATCCTCCAACTTAGGTGGTGATCTAAACATTAGAAAACATGAAATCAAATTGGTGAAAACATTTGTGAGAAAGATTCCAAAGCACTAGCCCATGGCATATTTTGACAAGATGTTCCTTATCAAGTGTTATATTCAATCAAACATCGATATCAGTCACATCTAATTTTCATGTCAACGTCACATCACATCATTCAAAACAATTTTGTTCCAAATCAAGCTTCAAAATCCTAATCAATCAAATCCAATCAACCCATCATCATCTTGGGGATATCTTTCCCAAATCCTTGTGTTGCTTAACACTATCCTTATATTGTTGTGCATCATCGACAATGTTATCGTCATCAATCTTGATCAAATCAATCCTTGCATTGTTGTGCATCCTCAATAATGTTATCATCTGATAAGTAGGAGGTATTTTTCCACAGTGTGTCAAATTATGATATTGCTATCAGGATTCAACCATGTAGTTTTGAGTCAAACTCATTGAGCTGGAGCAGTACTGGGATGGGTGACCTCCCAGGATGGACCAGTGCTTCACCTCTATGAGCATCACCTAGATGCAATGAGTGCTGAGTGGACCATTCGATATCATGAGAGATGGGTTCTTGTTGAACCACTACTCATGAAACGTGGGTTAATGAGTTTGACTCGAAACTACATGGTTGAATCCTGATAGCAATATCATAATGTTATCATCATCAATCCTAATCAATCAAATCCTTGTGTTGTTGTGTATCCTCAACAATGTTATCATCATCATCATCAATCCATCAATTTGATTAGTCAACCTTAGCTTGGTCTTCAAAAAAATCCCAAATAGTGCATTGATATCATCACGCATATCCATATCCAAATTGTAAAAATCATACAAAAACCCAAAAACATCCAAAATATATCAAAAACCAAAAAAATTCAAAAAAATCAGAAAAATATAAAAAACATGGAAATACAAACTATGTTGTCTCTGAGCTTAAAAGTAGGCAAGGCTAATCTTTGATCAGCCCCTGAGACATCAAAATTCAAAAACATTTAGAAAATCTCAAAAAACCCCAAAACATTTGAAAAATCAAAAATAAAAACATCCTCAAAACATTCCAACAACATTAAAAATAGCCTCAAAATATTCCAAAAACATCAAAAACATCTAGATATTTGAAAAAATAAAAAAAATCCATCCATCCTATCTCACTTTCACTTGAAATAACCAGTCATACATAATAAATTGATCATCACCTTCATCCTTTGGTAACACAAACATAAACAATCATAGCAATGAACAAAACAAAACTTCAAACACAAAATCAAAATCGAAGCAACAAATTGTTAAATGCAAAATCAAAGTCTTGATCATTTTCAAACATATCAGTCAACCTTATATCAATAGCCTATCAATCAACTTATCAACCCATCATCATCCTATACAATACATGTCCTAGGATATATCGTTCCAACAATGAGCATCATTTTGGATATCACCTTGGACTCTTATCCTATCAAAACAAATCCCTTTCGCTAGAGGTATGAAGAACATTGACTTGTTTGTGTTCTTGATCTTTTCTTTTTTATTTATCTTATTACACTCATTCCTATGACCTCTCAATGATATCTAATCATAGAAATTTAGAGAGAAAGGAATTCAACATTGATCATTATCCTTTTGTCTAATGTGCTTGTTGGATGTTCTTGTAATATAACTTGGAGAATACTTTCTTTGTTAGGTACATCCTAGCAAGGTTTCCATATGTCAAGTGTGAACAAGAATGCTTCTATCTATTTTTTGAGTCAAAGTCTATCGCACTAGGTACAACGACATCCTAGTTCTGTATACCTTGATGCATCATATCTATGTGTGCTATCAAACATAAGGTAAGTAGCCCTTTTAAAGTCCCAATTCTTGATAAGTGAATCATCATCTATCATCATCTATCATCATCTCTAATAAAGTCTCATCAGATCATGGACTTGTTGGATCCTCTTGTCATCATCTCATTTCTCATTTCTTCTTTTCCACACTAACATCATGTCATGATTAGTTAATCATCATCACTAGTGCATCCAGCCTACATCCACAAACCATCAACATTCTACATATCATCTCACATGCATGTTCATCATCATAATATAGATCTGTTAGTCTAAGCATCTCATAAAATCATGCATTTGCATGAAATATCTATTGCATAATCATATAGGCATCATCACATCATCCATCTCACACACATTGCATTATCATTTAAGTTATTTAGGATAATATAGATTGGTTATTTTGAGCATCTTAAAACCATCTCATTTGCATCATCATCATAACCATCCATTTTGAACCACTTTATCATGAGATCAACCCTCAAATCGAATCTTTTCGCTTGATCTCTCAAGGGGGCAATGTACCAATGTTCTTCTTTCCATTGGGGCATCCGAAAAAATTAGAAATTTTTTCAATTTTGATTGTGGAAAGTTTATTATTTGAACCAACACATCAAGTACATTGCTTCAAAGAGGGGAAAAATGTAGATGCATGAAATTGACATCATGCATAATCATATTTGCTCGTCAATTAAATAAACCTAGTTTAATTGATTAATCTCCTAAGGTCATCCATTTAAATTGAATAAATTAACTTTATTTAATTTAAGCCTAACAACATCCCCTTTGATTAAATAAATCAAATATTTAGTTAATCAAGTCTGAAATCACCTTTCACCCCCCTTTGATTTAGTTAAATCCCTAAATTTAAGTCAAATGGGTCAAATCACCTAATCCCCCACTAAATTAATCTAATATAATCACCCATCACATCCTCTAGCTTTTTCCACTTGCACAAATAAATCAATTTATTGATTATTAAATTCATCATTTTCTTTCAAAGGAGAATATTCTTCCAAATTTGAATCTCCCCCCAAGTTGACATGTACATCCAACAAAGCATTTAAGAGGTCTTACATGTCCCTTTCATGTCTCTAGAAAGGTCAAAATTAGCATTTAACTCTCAAATTCAAATTTCAAATCTCCCCCTCTTTGGCACATTGACCAAAATGTGCTCATTCCTCAACCTATCACAAGTTAACAAGTGGCTCCTTCCTATTGGTTGATATTTAGTCCCACATCCTCCATGTTTGGCATTCTTTTATCCTTCTTGGCTATAAATAGAGGCCTCCTCTATTGTCTTACTCCTCCACAACTCATCCAAGTTAGTATTTCATCTTGATCATCATTTCCACAATATTAGTAACTCTCTCCACAACTTCACAATCTTCATAGCATTTTTATATCATTTTCATCATGGAGATTAGTAAAGGATTGGGAAAGGGCTTCTTTCCACATTGAAGAAGCACCAATCCACTATGAGATAGAGTTTGCATCATGTTTTCATATACTTTTGCTTGGTTTCATTGTTTATTTTCTTTGCAATATGAAACATGTTAGATTATTTCATAGAAATGTTTAAATATGTACTTTTTTTTAACCAATAACCATGCTAATGTGTGTGTTAGGTTTTTAGAAATTTTTAGATTTCACCATCTACACATGGATACCAAAGAATACAAAGAAAGATTATCCCTTTCAAACTCCATCAGTCAAAGAAACTATGGGGAAAAATAAAAGAGGGAAAAGTATCAATCAAGGATTTCCACAAAAGCAAAAGCAGGCTTTTCAAGTGACATACAAAGTGTATCAAGTAGTTGGTCCTAATTCCATGCACACTTTTGTATCCAACCATTTTTTGATCATCTTCCCAAGTTTGGAGAGTTGAAGGTTCCAAACTGTCAACCAATCTATCTCTTATCCCTAAACACACTCCATCGACGCCTCCACACATGATATCCAAATCTCGAATTGACCATGTATTGGAAACAACCCTTCATCATAAGGATTTTGAAGGCACTCTATCAAGATGTGTGCACAAAGACATAGTTAACCCTAGTATCAATAAAGCAGATCAAGAATCTCAAAATTTGCATTCAAGTGGAAAAGCAACTTTTTCAAGTAGGATATAAATGGCACATTATGATAGAAGAATTTACATTGACACCATTAGGTGATTCAACATGAGCTTAAAATATTTCAAAAATCAAAAAAATCAAAAAAATCAAAATCCAAAAAAAATCAAAACAACGATTGAAAACAGTAAAAAGAAAAATCATCCTCTAGTGAAAACCGCATGGATGGCGCTTTGGGTAGGTACCATGATGAAAACCTGGAAAACAGGTGTCATGTGTAGAATCAAGCATCTGCGTGCACTATTTCAAGAGAAATCATCTCATCCCATCCATAACAAATCAAGCATTTCATCCATCTTATCCATAATAAATCCATTCATCCATGAACCATTTATCCAATCCCTCTTTATCCATCTCCATCCATAGTCCAAATTATCTTGATCTTGAAAAATTTTGGTTCACACTTTACGTTGGCTTACGGTAAACATCTTGACATGAGTCATTTTCATTAATCCTATCCTATCCCAACGTTATTTGAGCCATGAAGCATTATCCAATAAAGCATTCCTTTGTTCAAACACCTTATCTTATTGCAAAATAATCCTTGGAATCCTTTGCATGCTTGCCATATCCATTCATCCATACACCTATCCGACCATCCATCCATGGAATTCCATACATTGCTAGACATTGGGAGAAAATATG
This sequence comes from Sequoia sempervirens, assembly GCA_007258455.2. Lineage (NCBI taxonomy): Eukaryota > Viridiplantae > Streptophyta > Pinopsida > Cupressales > Cupressaceae > Sequoia > Sequoia sempervirens. Next base: position 12,867 of record VDFB02389485.1, on the reverse strand, counting down.
TACATCTTGCTTCAGGAATAAATCTTGATATATATCCTCCAACTTATGTGGTAATCTAAACATTGGAAAACATAAAATCAAATTGGTCAAAACATTTGTGAGCCAAAATCCAAATCACTAGCCCATGGTATATTTTGATGAGAAGACATTCCTTATCAATATTCATCTTTCATTGAACATCAATCTAAACAATCAATATTGTTGCATCTAATTTTCACTTCAAACGTCACATCAAATCATCCAAAAATCTTGATCGGTCAAATCCAATAAAAACCATCATCCTGGATATCCTTAGTGTTGCTTAACATCATCCCGGCATTGGCTGTGCATCCTTAATAAATACATTACTACTATTCTTAATCGTACCAGCATAATTGATCCTCGTCATCTTGGATATCCATCCCAACTTTGTGTTGCTTAATACTTTATTCTTGCATTGTGTATCCCAACAATGTTATCATCATCAATCCATCAACTTATCAATCAACCTATTCGGCTTTCAAATAAAATCCCAAAATAGAGCACATTGATACTCATCCATATCCAAAATCATCAAAATCAAGCAAAAAATCCAAAATCATATCAAAATCCAAAAACACTCAAAAAGTCAAAAAAATGTCAAAAAACTTGGTCATCTGAACTATGTCATCTCTGAGCTTAAACATAAGCAAGGCTAATCTTTGATGAGCCCCTAAGACACAAAATCCAAAAACATTCATAAAATCTCATAAAATACCCAAAAATAGCCCCAAAATATTCAAACATCAAAACATCCAAATATTTGAAAATCCATCCATCCCATCTCACTTTCACCCACAATAATCAATCAACCATAATAAATCAATCATCACACTCATCCTTTGGCAAAACAAACAAAAACAACCACAATAATCAGCAAAAAGAAACTTAAATGCAAGAGATCAAAATCAAGCAACAAAACCTTTTTAAATGCAAATCAAACTCTTGATCAATTGCAAACCAAGTCAATCAACTTTATCAATAGCCTAATGAATCAACTTATCAACCCATCATCATCCTATACAATGCATTTCCTAGGATATATCATTCTGACAATGGGCATCATTTTGGATATCACTTGGATTCTTATCCTATCAAAACAAATCCCTTTGTCTAGAGGTATGAAAAACATTGATGTGTTTGTGTACTTGATCTTTTCTTTTGATTTAACTTATTGCACTCATTCCAAGGACCTCTTGATGATGTCAAAATGAAGGATTTAGAGAGAAAGGCATGGAGCATCAATCATTATCCTTTTGTTTGTTGTGCTTGTTGGATGTTCTTGTAATATAACTTGGCGAATACTTTCTTTGTGAGGTACATCCTAGCAAGGTTTCTGTATGTCAAGTGTCAATAAGACTACTCCTATCTATTTGTTGAGTCAAAGTCCATCACACTAGGTACAATGCCATCCTAGTTCTTTATACCTTGATGCATCATATCTATGTGTGTTATCAAACATAAGGTAAGTAGCCCTTTTAAAATCCTAATCCTTGATAAGTGAAACATCATCTATCATCATCATCATCTCTAATAAAGTCTCGTCAGATCATGGATTTGTTGGATCCTCTTTTCATCATCTCATTTCTTCTTTCTTTGTTTTCGCACTAACATCACGTCATGATCAGTTATTCATCATTCACATGGGATCCATCTTGCATCCACAAATCATTAGCATACATAAATTTCATAATCATAACATATCACATGCTTCATATCATTTAAGTTGTTTAGGATAATATAGATTTGGTTATTCTAAGCATCTTTGGAACCATCTCATTTGCATCATCATCACAACCATCCACATGTCCATCTTGAACCTCTTTATTAGACTCAATTTCAAAACCATCTTTTCACTGACTTTGAGGGGCAATCTACCAATGTTCTTTTTCATCAAACCCAAAATAAATAAAAAATTGAATCTGGACTTATGGTAGGTGCTTTATTCTTTGAACCAACACAACAAGTACATTGCTTCAAAGAGGGGCAAAATGTAGACATGTGAAATTGGCATCATGCATATTTAATTAAATCATATTCGCCCATCAATTAAATAAATCAAGTTTATTTGATTGATCTCCTAAGGTTATCTTTTCAATTAAATAAATCACTTTATTTAATTATCTCCTAAGATATTTTCATTTAATTAAATCAAATGTATTTAATTAAATTATGGATAGTGTATCAATTTCCTCCCTTTTGATTTAAAATAAATCCAAGTATCTAAGTCAAAAATTCAAAATCACCTAACATCATCTAACTATAATCAAACTTACTAATTCAATCCTAATCACCCATCACATCCTCTAGTTCCTACTTGTACAAATAAATCAATTGATTTATTAACCTCCATTTTCTCACATGGCATCTTTGAGGAATATTCCAAGTTTGAATTTCCAATTTGACTTGTCCTTCCAACAAATCATTTAAGAGCTCTACATGTCTCTTACATGTCTCTTGCACAAGTCAAACTCAACATTTAACTCATCTTCTCATCAAATTCAAATTTCAAATCTCTCTTCATCTTTCGACATTGACCAAAATGTGTTCATTCCTCAACCTCTCACATGTTGACAAGTGGCACCTTGTCATTGGTGGATCTTTAGTCCCACATCCTCCATGTTTGGCACTCTTCTATCCTTCTTGGTTATAAATAGAGACCATCTCTATTGATTTAATCCTCCACAACTTCACAACTTGATACACAATTTCAAGCATTTCCATCTTGTTTATCATATCATTTAGCATCTTCAAAGCAGTTTTCATCATTTAGCCACTTATAAAGGGGTTGGAAAAGGGCTATTTTCCACATCAAAATAGCACCAATCCCCCTAAAATATGTTGGTTTGGTCATTTGAATAATGTTTCATTGTGTTTAGTTTGCTTTCATGCTTTGTTTCCATTATTCTTGTGTTCAAATAAATTTTATAGGGAATATGAGGTTTGTTAATTTTGAACTGACTAACTAAGCTAATTGTGGTCATGGATTGAAATAATGGAGATCTAGGGTTCATAGCTAATGTGTAGATGAATGTCAAATTTGAGGAAGCTAAGAGCTTTTGTTAGCATGCTCACAACAATACACTCTACCCTTTGTCATCAATATATAATAGTTCTTGATATAATGAAAGATACCAGATTTGTTAACACACTCATACCATTATATTGGATCCCTTATTATCTCTTTATTTAATAAAATAATGCATATATATTTATGCTTAATTTAATTTTATTGATAATTTTATTTTAGTTAATAAATCATTTATTTAAATAAAAACCAAACAAATCATTAACTTCATGTTTTTTTTTTTTTTTAATAAAACAATAATAATTTAAACTACAACAAATACATAAATACATAATTAAATTAAAAAAATTGGTAATTTTTTTCACCTTAATCCATACTCTTATTATTATTGTATTTGTTTGTTTGTTTGTTTATTTATTTAGAGATTTTATAGAAAAATATATAGATTTGAAATTTATTCTTAGTGAAGAAAAAAAGTTAGAGATAAAATTTTAAAACAACTTTTTTATTAAATATTATGTTTATTATTAAATATTAATAGCTAATGTGTAGATGAATATCAAATTTTAGGAAGCTAAGAGCTTTTGTTGGCACACTTACAACAATACACTCTACCCTTTATCATCACTTTAGAATAGTTCTTAATATAATGAAAGATAAGAGATTTGTTAACACTCATACCATTAAATTGGATCCCTTATTATCTCTTAACTTAATAAAATAATTCTTATATTTATGCTTAGTTTTATTTTATTGATAATTTTATTTTAGTTAAAAAATAAATTATTTATTCAAAAATTATTTTATTTCCTTTAACATTATTTTATGTATATAAGAATTATTTTATAATTTAAAATATTAAGTATATATAATCTATATTTTAATATTTATTTACAATTACATCCCCATGAAGAATACCACTATAAAATACTTCCTACATATTAAATAAATTGAAAATATTTCTATTCAATTATTTTATCTTCATACTATGTTTTTTATTTTACTATATAATCAATATTATTAATTTTAATTTTTTCTTTGGACTTGCATTACTAAACTTCCTTCCACTACACAATTTTTTAGGTAGAATGTGCACCTTCTATATGAGATATTTGACTCACATACATACACAAATATATATAAGTGGGGAGGATATCAAATAGTCTAACATCTAACTTTGCACCTAATGTTATATGGGGCTATTTAAAATTATTTCTAATTTTCTATAAATGTTTAATTGGTAAGAGCTCTACTTATAATTAGGGTTTTAGGTCGAAATCATTAAATATGATGTCATATTAGCCCTTTGTTGAGGTGTCCTAAAAAGATCCTCAAAAGGATAGAGTTGTCATTAAGTCATGTCCTATTGATTTATCAATGTGGCATCACAATATTGTTTACTTTTTAGATCTAAAAATAAATATTATGAATACTCGAGTAACAATCAATTCACAACTACTATTAGAATACATTAAAATATTTAACATGAAGAAATAAATGTTACCACAAATATTAAATGTAGTGAATTAATAAACCATCTTGGCTTATCCTCGACAAACAATACATATATTAAGGATAAGGTGGGCCACAAAATATCTATGAATTATGATAAGATAGAGAATACATATATTTAGAGCAAGATATGATAGACAATAAATATATTTAAAGCAAGATAAACTAATAGAGGAGATTTATTTGTGCTTGTACACCAAAGACTTTCTAGACCCTCTTAATATAATATTATTAAAAATATTGAACACTAACAAATAAATATTACAGAATTATTAAATATAGTCAACTAATAAACCATTTTCATTTATTGAGGACAAACAATAGATATATTTATTTAGCCAAGATAGCGAGACAATATCTATAAATTAGGGCAAGATAGACAATGTACATATTTACGACAAAGGTATGACAAACAATAAATATATTTAGGGCAAGATAGACCAATAAAAGAGAGTTATTTTGGGCATATTTAAGGCAAGATAGGTCGTCCGACAATATCTATAAATTAGGGCAAGATAGACAAATCATATATTTAGGGCATGATATGACAAACAATAAATATATTTAGCACAAGATAGACGAATAGAGGATATATTCTCCATTATAAGCCCTCTATCACAAGAATCACATATGCTTTCTATAGAATAATGGATACAAAGTCTATGGGCGTTACTGAGAATGAAGATGCAGGTCTAGAAAGATCTGAATTACTGTTGAATTCAATGAAGGAGAAGGGAAAGAGTATTGTAGTCAATGAGAGGAATGATGAGGAATTAGTTTGGTCTGAATGTCCTAATCATATACTCGAGAGGATGTTTTCAACATTACTGGTGGAGTTCAGTTCTCGATTTCGTATTGTGTGTAAAGAATGGAATAGGCTCTTATCATCTAACAGATTTCTGTCTCTAATACCAGAGAAAGATCCGTGGATTCTCCTCTGCAGTGACTCGCATGCCATGGCCTACAGTTTTCTCACCCAATCATGGAAAACTATTTCCCTTTGTTTCTTGCCAAGCCCAATAACTGAAAGTCTCTCCCAAGGCTGCACGAAAATTTGTAGAAAATCAGGTGCAGGTTTACTGCTAATCAAAATAAAAGAGCCTCAAAAAATGTATGTGATCTGTAATCCACTTACAAGCACGTACAGAGAGATTCCCGCAGTCATAGCAAAGCATGTAAATGTAGTGGCAATAATGGACAATGGAGAGTCCTACAAAATTGTGGGTCTGCCGAAAGAAGAAAAGCCTGGTTGCATAAAACTTTACGATTGCTTTGAAATGTCATGGCGGATTGAAGTTGAGTTGCCTTTGCCTGAAGAGGGTTTTACTATTGCACGCATTAATTGTGCAAAGGATATTCTTATCTGTGCTTCAATCGAGATGAAATTTGTGATTTGGGACATGAAAGCTAAGCGGGCGCAATTAGTGTCCTTCCCAGTGACGAATCTATTCATTATTGGGGATACGGTAAATTTGGGGGATATGCGAAACTCATGGACCTTTATACTGGTTCTATGTGGGTCGTCGATCCTGTTAGTGGTAACATATGAAATGACGGATCTCGACTTAGCCATAGTGGACTTTAACGTGATAGTGTGGGAATTATATCTGGAGGAGGAAAGGGCGATATGGTGTTGGAAGGAGATGACTAGAATGCCTGCCGATATGTGTCGTAAATTTGTAAAGGCGGGTTATTCAGCTGGATTGCAGCCGGCTTTCGAGGGCCACATTGTAGGGGTTGAGAATTATTTGTGCGTTGCAATTGGGCATAGTAATACCAAGTTGTTTGTCTATAGTTTACGTGACAGGTGCTGGAGTCGTCTCAAGCTTCCCCAGCCTCTCAAATATAATAGGTATCATGCAGTCTGTGGTTTTCAACCTAAGTTAGGTATGAAGGTATAGATTCCATCTAAAAGATGGAGAGAATTCCAGTCTTCGATTTGTAAAAGAAGTTAGGTATGAAGGTACAGATTTCATCTAAGAGATGGAGAGAAGTTCTAAATTCCATAAGTTTTGGAGTGCTAGTATTTATACAGTTGGACTGAGTTGTGCTGTTTTGCTTCGGATAACTTTATCTATTTAAAATATATGTTAGGTTTATATGATTTTCTATATGTTACTTAGCATATCAGGATGGAAAATAATGTAAGAAATGGAATGAGAAATCATTTGGAAGTGTTTGTTTATTATTAGATTTATAACAGCAAAAAAATCAGAATTTCTGTTTATTTCCAATTGAATTTGAAATATTTTTAGATCAGATTTTTTTATCCGTGTTTCACTTTGTTCTTATCCAAATCTATAAAATAGATTTTATTGTCTTCCTATCAATACAATTCTAAAACCTGCAATAGCAGCATTTTCCTTCAATATATACAAATTCCAAAAGTATTTGACAAATTAAATTATGATATATCCTGTGTACATTTAATATTCTATTTTATTTGAATTAAGTAAATAGATATGAATCTGATTTTACTATTATATATGAAGCACAACCCTGAAACAAAGGATTCTATTTATGGTTGCTAATCTGAAATTTTGACTCTTCAACAGATGTTTAGGGTTGAATTAAAGCCCATTTCTATGCGGCTTATTGATGTTTAGAAGTTCAAATCAGAAATGGATAGAATATATTAAGTCAATAATCTAAATATTTTTTAAATTGTTTGTATTTGAAAAGCACAAATTCAAACTAAAAGAAAGTAGAAAACATAAACATAATTAATCTTAAATATTATAAAATATATAGTCTAGTCTCATTTGTAAAATTGTTAATAAGTACCATTTTTTTCTGCCATTGTAAAATGACTGTGCCAAATAAACCATTATACCTAACAATTCTTTCCATTGCGTTTTCTATATCATAATGTTCTAAAACAAACTAGCTGTGTCTAATTTGAATGCCTCTTTCGAATTATAAATCTACGACCTTTTATATCTAAATGTTCTAGATCTAATCGTAGGGAACTTGTGTGAATACCCTTAAAAATAATATACCCACATCAAAGAAAACGATCAAACCCTATCAATTTTGTTTCTCATAATAGAATTGATACAATTGAATCTGCTATTCCATTTCCTTTGGAAGTGGAACTAGGCCCCATAATCAAAACTCTATGAATTACAACGATTCCATAGTTAGCTAAGGGATTCGCAGCATAAACCTAATTGACGATCTAAGATCATAGTTACCCCATACCAACGCCTAATTAGCAGCCATGGCCATGGTTATTCTGAATTACACTCAGATTGCAGATTCAATCTATGATAATCATGTAATTGTGAAGGAGATCAAATACCCTGAATTCATTGACTGTGCAAATGGAAATGCAAGGATTCTTTAATGAGGATCCTATTGTGGAGATCAAAGGAATAACAAAGTTACGTAGGATGATTCTGCTGAGAAGTGCTTCCATGGTTAACTTGCGGTTATAATATTTGAATAATCAGATATTTTATGGCATGGTTTTAAAGCTTATAATTGCTTTATTATTTGCAACCCTCCCAAAAGGTTGCAGTTGCCATTGTGTTTACATAATTAAATATTTAGAATTGTCAAGCAATAGTAGTTTACTAGCTTGGTGTAGCCGGTATTGATTTTGCTCATAGAAGGTGCAAATAACTTAATTTTGTTGAAATACAAACAATCAAAAATATTTGCAATTGTTTGATTGAGTCAAGAAAAGGAAATTGTGTTAATAAGTCAATATGAAATAAGGTGAGGTTAGTTCATATCTCACAAGGCTATGTATGTGAGATATAAGAACTATTTGCATAGACAAGAAATTCATCTTTGGGATTCCACATAGAAATTCATCTTTGCGATTACAAATAGAAATTTATTAGTTGAAAATTGATTATGAAAATGTAAAAAAAAAGTATAAGTCATGTTGCACGAATTTTATTAGTTGCAATATATCCATTAATTTTAGTTTTATATTTGTTACACCTAGATGCACATCTATATGTGATCTTTTTTTTTAGGTTAATCAATGAATTGATTGATTATTATTTAATTATGTTAAGATACATATGGTAGAGTTGAAGTTGTGGATTAAATAATATTTATAAAAAGTATGGAAGATTAAAGGATTCTACTTTTTTAAAGAGTTATTACCCATGCCTTTAATTACTAATATTCAATAAAAAAATTCTTCTTTAAAAAAGTTAGTCCATAACTTTGGGTATGGCATATTTTTGGAAAATAAAAGATGTTTAATATTCAACACTTTTTATAATTAGTATTTAGTCCATAATTTTGGAAATAAAAGCGTTAGTATGCATGTGGTTTATAATTTAGTAGTAGTAAAATAAAATGGGGACAAGTAGAAAGGATTGAAAAGTAGTCGATTACAAGGAAATTGAAAATAAAAATATTAGGTTTTTTATGAATTGCTTCATAGTCCAACTGAAGACTTAGTCACACCATCTTTGATCCAAAAAAAAAAAAAGATCTCATGAAAAGAAGAATGCGATGACACAATACACATATTTTGCATCAATAGTTGGAATAAATGAATAAAAGGTATGCCTTGTTTTGAGGTGACGTGACCAAAGCCTCAAGTGTTTCCCCACCACTTGCTAGGACATGAGAAACATGTTATTATAGACTATGTTTTAGGAAGCCAAGTGTATACAAGGATTTGTGTACACATGTATCTATGAAATAAGAAATATATGTCATTAAAAGAAAAAGGACAAAACCCATGCTCGTTATTATCCATACCATATTGGCATCATGGAGCCTTGTGGACTCTAGCCAAACCCTAGAGCAAGAAAAGTATGAAACATCCATGGGAGATTTAATGGGGTTCCATCATACATCGTACAATAACAAAGTTGGGGAAAATATGGTGTTTTTATATATGATATGTCATATTGTAGTGTTTTCTCTATTGTGGCAACTTTTTAAAAAATAGGTATCATGATTTTTGAATGCTTTTGCATGCTTTAGCCTAGTTCCTACAAATAGAAGACAAGGGTATGTTAGTGGATGAGCAAGAAAAATAAAAAAGGAAGCATAAAAAGTGTGTAAGTATATGTGTAAAATCAATATAGATAATCTAAAACTAAAAATAATCAATAATCTTTATAATTTCTTCACTAAATCTATTTATTGATATTAGAAAAGTTGTGCAGTTACATGTACTATTGATGGTGTTTAACGAGGGCGAGCAGCATTGGATCAAGCTATTGGACCATTAAAGAATTTGAAATAGACAATTTACAATACACTAATTTTCTTGGATATCTATTGTATCTATGTGGCATTATAAATGAAATAATATAGATATACAATAAAAGAGATTAGCATTATCTATTGTAAATAGAAATAGATGAAATGGACCATTTTGAATACATGGTGGAATATATAGAAGAGTGTATAATAACTAAAAAGGTGTATCTAACTTCACAAACATATATATATTGGTATAGAACTTAATTAAAAGACTATTTACATACAATTGTTTATGAAGATGGAAATTTTGCCTAAAGTTATAACAACATTTATATTATTCAATTCTAAATACATTTATATAAAAAATACAATTTCAATCTAAGGAAGCATATAGTAAAAATAGTCACTGAATTGACAAGCCAGTTCTATTACATAGTCTAGCAACCATTAGTTAATGAACCATTTGCTTTATGGAACTGGGAAAAAGAATATCATAAAACATATTGATACAACACAAGTAATCTATGTAACAATTGGTTTGTCAATTCAAAATTCAAGCTACATTATTTGACACTAAAAATTATAGAAAAAATAGAGAAATTGGTAAAGAACTATTAGAAAACACTTAAGAATCACAGGTAAATATCAACTGTTATGTAGCTTGCTTTTCTTGTATCAATATGTTTCATAATTTATTCTCTTTTTCTCATCTATTTGAAGCTTCCCATAATATGATGTTCATTATCACATTTTAGCTCTTGTATTCTTCAAATCTTTACCTAGGCAATTTCCACCGAGTTTTCTCACCAGTCCAAGTGTGTGTAGAATTTCTTAGTTCCAAAATCAATAATCACTGATGGTTGGCAGTGAGTTTCTTAGGGTTTTCTATGACAATGTGGATTTTGCTAAGTATGTGGGTTGGTAACTTGGTGGAGTTGACTGCATTCGGGCATGGAAGCAAAATGGTAAGTGATTGCTCAAATAAGAGTTAATGCATCCTACATTGTTGTACGATGGCACGAGAGGAAGTAAATGCAATATTCAATGTTGCAATGTGGGAAAGTATATTATTTTTGGTAGAACTGTCAAACGAGCCATTGTGGAGTTGGTTTGATTGTAGAGTATTGTAAAAAGCATCACCCGTGTCTCTGTTTGATAACAGGTTGGAGGGTTTTAACATTGATGTGCTTCAAAATGTGCAAGAAAATATATTGATTAAGTTGCATTTTTGAAAAATCTATCATGGTGTTGGTTTCATAGTAGACTACTATAAAAATCATCACCTTTAGCTTGGTTTCCATTTCGAACATGACTACATTTTTTCCTTTCTAGTTATTGGTTGTTATATGTTCCCATGTTTCACAAACACATTTGTGCATATACATCTTAGCCATGCAATGCAAATATAAGCACTTGCAAAACAAAATCTATATTGATATTTTTTTTGTGAATTTAGATGCACCTTTTTAGTTATTATACAGTCTTCTATAGTGTGTGGAATCAAGCTTTGTGGATGGGTCTCCAGTTCAAACAAATGAGAAAAAAAGAATATCATGAAACATATCAATACCAGATTCAAGCTACGTTCTTTGGTAATAAATATTGAATACAAGTAGAGAAATTGGATAAGAGGTGTTAGAATAATTAATTTATTGTTCATATTTAATAGTCTCTAATTATTGTATCCTTTTTACAAAGCATCTTGAGCTATTACCACCGACCAAACAAGGCGACAAGTGGAAAACATGCTCGAAAATAGTCGTTTGAGTGTTTAAACATCGCAGGATGCTAGTTCAAAATAACATGCTACAAAATGAAGAGAACAAGAAAATAACATGGTTTGATGCAAGATACCATGTAAGTGTGGCTGCTAAAAAGGGGTGTTGGATCATCCTGAGAAGGGAACAAGGTTGATGCAGGGGCTAAAATGAGCCTACTCAAGATGCTAAAGGAGTGGACACTAAAGAGGAATTAATAATTTATGTGAAATTGCAAGAGGTACAATTTAATGCCTATACAACATGAAGGAAAAACCAATGAAATATGCAATGTTTGAAAACATAGTGTGATATGTAGAAATGAACTAGAAACCTAAATAAATGCAAACAAAATTGAATGAGGTCGAAAAAAATGCACTTGGAAGTTGAATGTTGATCCTAAAAGGTTCTAGAAACTGGAAAAAATCACTATTGATGACTAGTGGGACTCATTGGCCATTGATGGTGAATTAGTCCTGCTACTAGCAAAATGATTTGAAATTGGTTTCCGACTGTCAAGAACTGAATTATGACAAAATCAACTTTTCCACCCTACATGTGGGACTTTGTCGCCATTGATGGTGAATCTATCTTCCAAAAATCTACAAATCCAAGTGTTAATTCTATAGGTCCAGATCTATACTTGTCTTCTTGTAGGGTTCACGAAGTCAAATCTATAGAAAATGGGTTGAATGTTGTCTCCAAGCTTGAATTAGAGTTTTGTTGAATTGAAACACATTGATGACTTGTTGACCACTTTTCAAAACCCATTTATTTTTCAATTCTTCCTACAAGACCTACAAACACACATGCAAAGAGGGGGAAAATTTTAAAGGTTAGAGTATAGGGATTTACCTTAGTCAAATCCCACTTTGGTAATCAAACCCTTGATAAAGAAATGAATTGAAAGAAATAGGAAATGATGAATAAACAACATGCAAGTGTCCTAAACTCACCAAAACCTTGTTGTTGAAGTCTAAAGATGTGTCAGTGGTTACTCCAAGATGCTTGGTGATTTGTTGATTGAATGATGCTATGATGCTTAAGTGGATGAAAGAGATTGAATGCAAGGATGAATGCTTGAATGAACTAGGTGTAAAATGAATAGAAAAACACTTATTTATACACTCTTATGCCCTAATTATCTAATAATAAAACATCACAGGCTAACATAAGATCTTAATGAATAAAAACCTGAAAGAAATTTTGAATTATTTTGAATTTTGAGCCAAGAGGAACTCATTCGACACCCATGGTGAATGGTTGTCACTTTAGACTTGTAAGTGGGTTTCAGAAATTAAGTTGTATTTAATGTTGGTTGTCAGGTTTATATTAAAAAATACACTTAAATAAGGCCAATAAGTGTATAAA